>BOPP01000036.1:8060418-8104863 GCA_017312745.1 Gryllus bimaculatus
ATTCAAATCTCATAATTCCCTTAGAAAAATGCTATCCCCCAAACAACATACAAATCTTTCAGAAAAAGCGGCGTCTACTCCCTACATATCCATGACTGCGAAGCCAAATATATTGTTCAAACAGGCAGGACGTTTAACACCAGAATTAAAGAACATATACATGCTTGGAAACATAACTCTTGTAAATTTCACTTTGCCAATCATTTACTTCAGACAGGCCTTACATTCAATCCACACACAGATATTCGTATACTGGAAATAGAAAATCAATATCCCACCAGATTAACTTGGGAAAACCTCCATATCCATTTAAATGATAACTTGCTGAATGTATACAACTACCATATCCCCTCTCCCCTACTAAAATTATTATTAGACACCACTCCCACACCGCACTCATCCGGGGCGGCACAGCAGACAGCGCACCGCACCCAGGCCATTACACTCCTCCACCTCACAGCCGGGTTCTTAAGCCCCTTGGTTCGCCGGAGCCTGTAGTAGTTTTATGGCTTCCATACAGCAGGTAAGAAACGGCTCAACTTATATTTTCATGTTTTCTGTTACAAAACTTTCACATGTTCAAATTCAATTTTATTCACTTTCTTATAATTTTGAATGATTTAACACCCCCTTTCTTTCCGTTCTTAAAATGTTAATTATTTTTCTAAATTTTAAATTATTATTATCATTAATATATTTATCTCAATGTTGTTTTTACTCATGTTTTAAAATGTTTTTTATATTTCTTGTACTAGAAAACTGATGATGATGGCTAAGCCATCGAAAGCTGCTATTGTAATAAAGAATATTCCCTTGTAAATGCCAAAGATAACTCACCACAATACAAATTTATATTTAAGGTTTATTTGATAGTAAATTCAGAAATTCAAAATCACCCCAACGTGTTTCGCTGTGTTTTGCATGGTATTGTCTGATATCACGCATGGTTGCATTCCGCCCGTTTCATAGCATCAGGACAAAGTTACGAGATCAGCATTACATTGTATCGCATGAGTAATTAAAATTTGCCCACAATATCAAAGATTTTAGTTGTGATGCTTGAGGTCTTGCAAGTGGACATCCCTGGTCTAGACAATATAAATTCCGACCGCGAAAGCTTACGCAATCATATTGTTGTTGGTGTTAAATATTTCCTGATAAGATTTTTGGAGAAAAGCTTTGTTTGGCGGTTTATATGCGCTAATTATATGGTGGGCCTTATGAAATATTATGATGCTTATGGCAATTGTTTCAAGATTTGTGGAGTTTGGGCTATCAACTGGTACGTGTTTTATTTGTGTTTAAGACTGTAAGACAGCCAAATAAATATAAATATTAATTAAATAAATAAAAAAATTTCCAAAATGAATATTTTACAAGCAATGTGGTCCATTCAAAGCTCTACGATTTTGAAAATAATTGTTTGATCTTTGGGGGTATTGAATATGAAACCCCAGTGATCTCGATTTTTTCTTTAAAATTCTAACTAAAATAAATGACGGCACAGTTATAAAGATGGCATAGAACACAGTTAACTCTGAATTTTTGAAATTTGAAAAATTTTGGAAGTTTTTGGATCACTCGTACAACTACATTCTTGAAGAAAGGAGATTTTTTATGCTATGTATTATTTCAGTAGTACAGTTGTTTTGCGGTTCTTACGCGCAACCAATCTTTATAAATAAGGTCTCTAAAGAAAGGGAATTTCACAGAGTCGTGAATTTCTTTAAAAAATCTAAATACTCATGTCAAATGCAAACCCTCAATATTCGGCAGTGTAGTTGAAATCTATACAGTTAGATAATTCCAAAACGAAGCATTCTGGGGCCTTAAAATCTGGAATATTGTGGCCAAATGCCTAAAATAAAAGTTTCTCCACACCACAATCTACAGGATGAGATCTTCTTGGACATTATATTACATTTTTGTTACTTCGGCGTTTATAGATACTTCTCCACCTGTTCAGAGACGTTGCAGAATCTGCAACCGTATGTGAAATTAAACTAATTACTTGATATTATATGCGATTGAATTGCACAGGTGTACCTCTCTGTTCTGTAATAGTGTTAAGTTTGTATTGTCAAAGGTTATGTTAAACTACTACGTTCAGTTAGTACTCGCACAATTACAAGGAGACAAGTGGCGGTGGATGAGAGGGCCTTGAAGAATGAGTCTTGGTTGAATATGCGAGAGTATTTGCACGACTATGCTAGTTCAAATAAATTTTTTTCAAAAAATTGGTTGGGCAAACTGAGATTTTAAAACATGTTCTCCACAATTATTTCGTTAATTAATGTTATGTACTTGTTTTGTTTATTTTAGTAGTTAATGCGTAATATTGAATGAAGTGGGGGTATTCAAAATTTTCTCAGAAACGACGCCCAATTTTTTATATAAACTTTTTCTATGCGTAATGCTGAATACACTTAATGACAAGACATAAACGCCACTTTGATAAATTCTTTAGATTTTTCAAAATTACACAAAGTATACGCTGATGTGTGTGTGTGTGTGTGTGTGTGTGTGTGTGTGTGTGTGTGTGTGTGCATATACGTTGTTAAAATCTACGAGCGTCATCATACATTACTGCATTGATGAATGCAAAGGCAACAAATAACTCCTTACGAAGTTTCTCGAAGGAGAATAAACTTCAGATTGCACATTTACAGAATCTCTCAAACGAAATTTTCTAGAAAACGACTCCAAATTTTTCATTGTCTATAAGACTATTTTACTCATTTTTAGTATTCTTAAATTCGTATTTCAATTCTACTGTTAGGGGAACGAAAAATTGAGAAAATGTGAAAAAAATATCTTTTAAGCACCGATACGTCGTAGCTGTGGGAGGGGATGGGGCAAAAGCAAATTGATATCCCAAACTAAAGAGATTAAGAAGATATATAGATGGAGAAAGACTGTACCATTTCGTAACACGACTAGTTTTAGTCTTAACCTTCAAATCATGTCATATTATTTACAGAACAACATAACTATATAAAAAGTTAAACGAAAAAGAGAAATGTTACAAAACATTGTTAACTTAAACCTGTTCATTAATTTCATAACGATTTTTATTATAAACGAGTATATTTTTATTGTTATCTGTAAATTAATTATTCATTAATGTATTACTTACTATTATTCATTAATTAATACTTATTGAGAAAGTACATTATTGAAATTATGTTTTTCATAATGTTTACATTCTAAACTCAGCAATGTATACATTAGTGCGCTACCTTCATGCTAATGCGCTTCAAAATAAATGGTACTCTTATGTTGACTCCAGGCACTGAGCGCTCTCTTTTGTTTGAGAGAACTTTCGTTGAAAGGCGTGAGTTAATGGGCATATAAGTTAAACGCAAAAATTCAAAATATTATCTAATTAATTCAAATAATATCTGGTTTGGTATATGGTATATGTTTGTTTTGGTTCTAAAAAAGTTCGTTATAGAGCGTTTACATAAAATTGAAACCGATATTCACCCACAGATGAGGTTCAATCACCCTACAGCGCGGAAGGAAGCGGGCAGACAGCTCGACGCCACGCTGCGTCGCGCCGCGTCAGTTGTGCTGAGCTGTCGTTGCCCGAATGCCGCCAACTCCCGAGAAATCTAGGGCGTGCTTGGGTCTGTCTACTGATAACGACGGCGAAGAGCATAACAAACGCCTTGGAAACCTTCTGGCAACGACCGCCCCCTAACCTCTAAATGTGGCACAGCTGCGACCACAAAATCGAGGTCCAGTGAATGTTTGCCTTTCGTGTAAGAAATTGCGAGTCCGCAAGACAAGCTTCTTGGAGTGAGAGTGTCGACGATGGCGGGTGATTTCTATGAATGGAAATTTTCAACTGATGACGGTTAAACATTGAGTTAAATATTGAGTTTCAAATGTTTCAAACTTATAGAAAGCAAGCCAGACTCTCTTGGTTTAAAAACCAAATTAGAATTCTTTACGGCAGTACAATTTTTGAAAGAAAACTACATGTATAGAGTTATGGATATTATTATTTTGTCGCGAATTGGCCATTTACGGATCACGCGAACGTGCAGTTGTACCAAGGCCCAATCTTATGTTCCCTGGGATTATGCACGTGAATTATAGGGGGCAGGGACGGCATTTCTGCTGAGTCCATATTTCCTAACCCCAGGATTGTTACCCCCGGAGGATGAGGTATGGAGATGATGAAATGGACAATCACAACAGACACACACAACACAACCATGCCCGAGGCGGGACTTGAACTCCGCGATCTTCGTGTCCGAGATTACTACGGCACTACTGCCTTAGCGATCTCGGCCATTGGATCGGCTTAGGGATATTATTATTATTATTATTATTATTATTATTATTATTATTATTATTATTATTATTATTATTATTATTATTATCATCATCATCATCATCATCATCATCATTATAACGCAATATTTTGCCATCAAAACGTTGCTAACGACCTCGTTGTCAAAAAATGACTTAAAGCAATAGAAACTTTAATTTTTGATTTAAAATACTCCTCTGAGCGCATTATTTCTTACCACATACACTATTCATGGAAAGTCGATCAGAATTCATTACTTCTCTCTCCGCCACCACCTCCCCCCTCCCTGGACGCAGAAAATCGCGTACTCAGGAAAGTGTCGGAGTCTTACCAGATCATCGAGAATAGGACGGAGATTGTTGGAACACAATGGAGAAGGTATATAGCTTGCAGGTTTCAGATATTTGATTCAGATATTGCTCGGGCATCCTTAAGGAATATCTTTACGATCAGAGCCGGTATTCTCTAGGATTCCCGTTAAGCAGTTACGAAATGTGACACAGCTTCTTAGCTTTTTCCTAAAATTTCCTGACGTTATCAGAACCTTCAACCTACCGGACTATTAGGCTGCAGTCATAAATACTCATTAGATACGATTTTTTTAAATTATTTACTCCCGTTCGATTTTTGTCTTTCGGGGGTTTCGGGATTTCGGGGGTTTTGACGGGTACAATGTTACATACAATGATTTTACTTGGTCCTCAGGCAAATGCGGGTCTCGGAATACACCCTTCACTCTTTTTTATTATTTTTTTATTTTTTTATTTTTAAATTTCATATTTGGATGTCTTCACTAACTAGGTAACTCTGCTTCGGTCCTTTGTCCGTCGTCGCCGGAGGGAGTCGGCGAAGAGCCCTGATGTTGACGTTCCCGCGCTTCTGTGGCGGCGTGGGCAAGCGGCCTAAGAGAAGTTTGCATTTGTAGTTTAGAGGAGGGGAAGAGTGTTTGTGGGAAAAGGGGGCAAATAATGTTATGAATTAGGGTGAGCGAAAGAGATCTTTGGGGAATCTGGATCTAATGCGAGATGGATAATGTACGTATTGGCCGAGATTGAATATTGGAGTGTTGGGGCATATTGGGAGGAGAGAATAATATTTTTCAGAGGTTTGTGAGAGGAATTCAGAGAGGAAGGGTATTTGAAGCTCTCGGTGGATTTGTGAATTTGAAATGAAACAGGGGGCTTTCAAGGTTCGTCTTAGATATTTATTTTGGATTGTCTGTAAAACGGATAGATTGGTTGGTGCTATGTTGCGCCATATTGGACATGCGTATTTCATTGTGGGTCTTATTATCATTTTATAGATGAGTAGCCCAGTTTCTATACTGAGGGTGGAATTTCTGTTGATAAACGGGTATAACTTTAGATAAGAATTGTTGAACAATGTGTGATGGTTTATGCTGATCCCATTTTGGGGCCATCACAAGATGTAATAGAATCACGATAGGAATGAGAAATGCGTGATATTATTTCGTGAAAAACAAACGAATTTCCAAATGGGACGTGACTAGCAAGAAATAAATAAAGGAGATCAAAATAGGAAGTAACTAGACTATGGAAGTGAATAATGAATATTTTAATACCACGCGCAAGTAATTTCTGGGCTTAGCAAATAACAGTATTAAATAAAAAAGGAATTATTATATTAAGGAAAACAATATAAGTGAGAGACAGCAAATGGGAAGAAGCGGACTGGACAACAAATGAGCATGATGATACATATGGAGATCGTTCCGATACGAAGAGACACGTCCAATTTCCAACACATCATTTTTGCAATTTTCACAAAGACGGAGAGTTCGCCAAAAATGGGACTAGCATCATATTTTTACCACCCGTAGTTACATATGAGGATTAAGTTTAATGAAAAAATTTCGATCGGTTTTTGAGAAAATTACATTTTTTGAAACTGTATAAATTTCAAGCAAGGTAAAATCTACTACATTTTTCAAAAAGTTAGGATAAAGCATTCCGTGTGTCTTCTTTGTATTGCATCCTTCTACTTTGCAAATACAAAAATAACTATCGTTTAGACACAAACGCTCCACACTTAATGAGGGGCCCACGGATTATCCTGATTCCCCAGTTTCATTCCAAAATAATCGTTATAAACACCTCTAAAAGATGAGGATATATTCTGTCTCTTTTTTTTTTGCAATCATAAAACGTGCACAAATACAACAAAATGTATTTGGGTCATTCACACATTTTCTTTGTGTGGTAATCTTACGAGTCCAGAACGTGGTATTTATAGCCAATAACGTAACGGGACAGAACCATAGAGGAGAAATATGTCTCTACTCTATGGTTAGAACAACTTGATGAAATTTCTGCGAGCCTTACACTGTTATTTTTCATTTTCAATTTTTATCCAGTTTCTTCTTTTTCTTCAATTGTAGAAAGCGGTTTTGAAATAACAATTGTGCTGAGACTTCTGCATCAGTCACGAAGTGGATTGGCATTTCTTACTTCCGTTTTTAAAGAACGCAATTTTAGTGCAGTCGATACCTAAGTCATTTTGCCTTGCAAAAGTTGAGGTACAATATATTATTTTGTATATATTATTAGTAAACCCCCCCTAAGTTTTCCACCTCGAAATATTTCGGGAAAACGTTTGGTAGCGTTTTTGCGAAATGCTTTTTGAATGGTTGATCTTAGCGCAAAATAGCTCGTACAGTTTTAAAGGCCATAAACTTCTCTATAAATTTATATATTATCTTTATAAATTATTCCTCTCAAGTAAATAGTAACATCGCTACGAGATTTTAAATTTTCCTTTTTATTCTGTAATTGCCCAAAATTACTAATAATCTCTCTAATGCAGTATTTTTGAAATGTTAAGGTCATTATAAATAAAACGCGATTACATACTAATGATTTAATACTTACTGAGGATAAACTCGCGTTAGAAAGTTCAAGTAAGAGAGAATAGGCCTATACGTTCTGGCACCTAAGACGATTTTCTTGCATCAAAAGCACTTCAATGAAATAAAATTACGTTCGTTTTTCACTATTTTTATAATAATTATTATAATTCAAGTAAGACTGTCCTATCTACAAAGAAATTTTGTACATAACGTATGCAGATTTCCTTGAAATCGTCAATAATTATAATCCATGCAGATGAATAGCCAATATGAATGAAATCAGAAAATAACACGCATTGCTAACGAGAAATTGTTCCTAGAAGCATGGTACCATAATTTCCGTCAAAAGTTGTGCAAGCCGACAAGAAGAAAGTAAAGGGATTTCGCCTAGCTAATCATGTAATTGAGTCCATGCATTCATATATTTTACCTTGAGGGCAACTCAGATGAATACCACTTTCTTATTGATGATTTTGTGGGCGAATATAGGGAGATTATCGACTCGATAACGGCACAGTGTAATCGCGCCTCCTTCAAAAATATGGAGAAGACATATTGATAACAGAGCCAATAGAACATGTATATTTTCGACATGCTGAGAACAAAATATTAAATGACTTCTGGTATCGAAAAAAGCAATATAATGTCGTAGTTGCACGTCTCAGTCTTTAAAACAGCAGTTGACAGAAATATCGAATAAAGGAATCTAATAAAATACCTATCAAACAATTTCTTACATAATGTTGAATCGGTCGCGCCTTCATTGTTTGAGTCATTTTAAAATCCTAGAGCGGTACAATTGACTCATGGAAGAAAAGAAATGCATATCGTTGACACATGCCGTCGTATCGTCGTAAGACGTTTTTTTACTTTCTCGCACTTACTAACCTAAGAAGAGAAAATATAGTAATCGTGCGCCGGAAAACGGGGAATTTTCGACATAAAAACTCTTATTGCCGGGCTCTGGTAACAAAAAAGTGGATAAATCCAGTTGCTAAATATAGGAAAAAAAGTCCTCTAACATGTGGTGTAGAAAGAAAAATCGATTGATGGCAAAATGTCTGTCCGTCTTTGCACAACGCTAGCGCATAAACCGTTCGGCCGATTTTCTCCAATATTGATATTCCCCAATCGTTCTAGCTGATGTCGCGGGCCCTGAAATTTGAAACTGATATTTTAATTTTGGGGGGTATTTAACATTTTTTTTTTTTCATAAAACCTGGGGCATTTAAAAAAAATGGCTCTAAATATTTCGATTAAATTTTGTTGTTGAATAGTGCCAAGAAAGTTTAAGAGAATGGTACACGTCTCCTTTTCGTTGACATCCCCTATTTTTCGAAAATTGGAGAAAAAATTAAAAACCTATATGTAAAAAATGTATATAGGTTTCACATCAACTACGGACCATCTTCCTTTTATGGCAAAAATGGCGCTTTTAGGGAGAATCAACGAACTACTACTAGAGAGTACTAACGAGAATATACTACATAGAGTGGCTGAAGCGCCTCCATCTTTGAAGCAAATTGAAGCCATGATTTTTGCAGTCAAAGCAGTCCCCTCTGGGAAAAAGAATTCTAGCATTTAATTTGGCGGTTACGCCGCCCCTCGTATGTTTTGACTTCAAAAAACGCGGTAGCCACTAGTTCGGCGAGCCTCCATCAAGAGCGCTGAAACTGTAGGGTGTAGGGTAGGGACAGCCACTCTAGTATATTCTAGATCGTCGGAAAGAATTGATAAGAATATGTGCTCATTATTGGTAGCGCCCATCGCTGCATGTACGCTTTGTTGTCAGCGTTCATCGACTGAAATATGTTGACAGACAAATGAGGTATAATATTACATGACGGTTACTAAAGGGCGATGGCATGGGCAGTAATGCGATAATGGGCAGTTTTAGCACCACTAGTTTTATTTTAGCACACGCTCGTTTTTTAACGAAAATTGCTAACCCGTCAGAAATTTTGAGTAGGCTGTTTATGAACGACCGCCAGTTATTGAAGAAGTCAGTGACAATGATTAATTGTCAATGGTTAACACCTGAGTAATTTGATTTATATTATAAAAATGAATGATTAATATACCTAAAGCAGAGTAAAATGATTTACATTAGAAACAATACATAAACCGAAGTACAAAAGAGGTTTGTTGATTTTATTTCGATAACAAATACTTTCCACATAAAAAACGAACATTTGTCAGAAAAAAAATTGTAAATCACACTGGTAAATGAGACTTTTCAAAAATGTAAATATAAATTGTTTGAACATAAATATTTTTTCCAATCATTATTTTGGCGCAAATTTCAAATTTTTGAACTGATAAAATTGGTTTTTAATTATTTTTCACTTTTGTCCACATTGTCTACAAAAATCTATATCTAATCATATCTAAATCTTATATATATATATATATATATATATATATATATATATATATATATATGTGTGTGTGTGTGTGTGTGTGTTATAGAATGTTAAGACACATTCAAGAGGGAAAACCTGAGACTATCATGTTAAAATCAATGTCAATTCCCCCCCCCACTTTTTTTCCTATTTGAATTTGGCATCAAAATTGGTGACAAAGAGTCTTTCAAATTCAAATCTCCGACTTTTTTCAGCCTAATACATGCAATAAAAGCTGAGAAAAAAATAAGACATAAAAAACCTGCTTTTCATTGCAATTCTGTAACAGATTGTCCTAGGAGGGTCTTTTTTGGGGAATGTACATTTTTTATCCTCTTTCATACGAGTATCATGATTATCAATTTGATTTGGGGGCACTTTTCACCCCCATTATTCGGCTATACTGTGTTTCAACAAAAATGTTCATACAGGATGAAGTTTTACACTTCTATAACATTCTCGAAGTGAATTTTTTTTTTTTAATTGAATGCCTTATTTTACGTGGCGAGACTCAGGCCATTAGGCCTGCTCTTCCGTCTGACCACGCAAATTTCGCTACGCTCCTTTCACCAACTAGCGGAGAAAGGAGGTGTATATTGGGCGAGAAACCGGCGATTTGAATTTAGCTCAGATTGAGGATCTTTTACATGCTAGTAAATCTCCGAACATGGGACACCCGGCTTTACTTTACCCCCTCCGAAGGAAGGCGTATGAAGGATTTTTTCGCCCTTAAAAATCCACGGCTTCGATCGGGATCGAAGTGATGTTTTAGTTCTACCATTTGGGGAATCACAAATTGAAAAAATGTAGTTTTGCAGCTGGGAAGAGGACGGGGCAAAACTGAAAACTGAACCCACGACAAAGAATTAGAAATCTAGTATGAAGAATTCTGTAGTCTCACTAGTTTATTGTTAGTATTATTAAGGATTTAAAAGGAAGCAAACTGATCTAATCATCAGTAATACTTTAAAGAAACCGTTTAAATAGAGAGAGGCCAATATTTATTAACCTTTATTGCAGAACACTTGTTGTGTGTATGCTCCCTATTAATGTACTGGTGTGAATTTTTAACAAATTAATTACGCATTATAGTTCGTGTTTTATTTAAATTCCAATTTTGTTATTTTTTGTCGTCTCTTTCATATCATTTCTCACTCACTCGCTGGATATTCCAAGAAAACTACCAGTGTTGTCATGCCCTTCATGATGAAATTTGGTGGCTGTGCAGAACAATCAAAATCAATGTGCCTTAAGAGCTCACTCTTATCCTAGCATCATAAATAATCAAGATTTATGAATTTTGACAAAGTTCAGACAGGATACTCCTCAGTATGAACTACTTACCATGCTATAAACTCCATGAAGAAGTCACCCATTCTTAACCTCGGACACCCGCCCCCTCCAGCCTTTAGCTTCATGTACTTAAGATGAGAGGACCTTATATGAAGGGTGCAAGGAAAACAAACTTTAAACTTTGATTTCAATGAAATTGAATTCAAAATCTTACAGTCTTATTCAATGCAAGGTAATATGTTTCTTTTCTTTTGCAATTCCGTGCAAGGCATTGTTTACTTCACATTTCAATGTGCAAGAATGTAGTACTAGATTCCTGCAATTGCATAGAAGTAAAATCTTAACTTTCATCAAAAGTGGACTTAAACCGTTTTCCCCCTGTACCCTTCATATGTAGGGGAGGACATATACTATAAATAAAGATGTAAGCCACCTCTCTTAGATGCACAAATAAGTGACACATTTTCTGTAACATCTTCAACAAATTCTAGTAAATTGGGATGCTCACGCTGGTCAGACCCAAAACTACCACATACTGTGACAACAGATATTTACCGAACAGTAAGAACAGAAAACTTGTAATCACAATAAATATTACTTCTCCTTAACATTGCTTAATCATTATTTAGACATCTTCACTCTATTACAACTTGGGGGGAATTAACAGTTGTTGTGACGAACTTATTCGCTTATAGTGCATCTTCTGTGAAGCCTTTACTTACTTCTTTAATATTGTTGGTGCACAGGTCACATTCATACATTTTTTATCACTGGAACACGATTTTATATTAGAGCCAACTGTGGACCCAAAAGTGGTACACCAACTCCCAAAATGCAATGTGTATTACCCAGACCATCCTTGATCTCTCTTTACAGGCTTTTTGTATTATGATTTTTTAACACATTGATGTGATATTAGTTTTGTGGTACATGTTCACATTTTCTCCTATCTTAAGTTTTTGTTCATTTTACAATTTTTTATTTTCTAATTTACATTACAAAGGTCTCGTGTGAATAGTTTCCAGACATTCAAGTTTCATATAACTGTTTTGTTTTATCTTCTTTTTAAATATACTATTTTCAAACTTGGCTGTATTGACAGATTTCAGTCAAAGCACCAAAACCAAATGTGCAAGATTTGTAAAAAAAAAAAAAGAAATATTGAGAAAACATTGTATGCAAATTTGATTGGATGAAGAACTTTTATAGGTTTTCCAAGTATAATTCTACAAAAAAACAACCAGTCTCCGCAGACATTTACCCTATTAATAACTCAAAAGGTTCATAAAATGAGTAAGATAAATATTTATTTTCATTTAAAATAACGATTTGCAATACTAATGTTTTGATGAACCAGAATTAATCCCAACAGTCTCTAACACGCAAATGACGAAGTCGTTCTTCAATTGTGACATGTTTTCTCTTCCATTCAAGCTGTTTCCTCAGTATGTCACCAAATTTCTCAGTCGGCTTGCACAGATGCTTGGTATGGCCACATGATTGTTCCTGAAATTCAATATTGGTTGAATTAGAGAATAACAAGACAAATAATATATCACAGGAAGCAATTAAATTTAAATTTGTCATTGCAGGAAAATGTCTCGCAAGCAACCTCTCAGGTTTCCCAACAAATTTTAAGGGCCTCGTAAAGTTTGATTTCTAAAACCCTTGGAAAACAATCTATTTATACTTTATGTCAAAAGTTATATTAAGGAATGTGAGTAGATAAAACAGTACAATATGGCCTTGTATGTAAAGAAGTGACTCAATCAGCAAATATGGCTAATTTATTGTTAAAATTATGTTAGGTAGCATGTATTTAAATGCATGCATATACCTCAAAACAAATATATAAATAAGATTTGCATGAAACAACTTAAGTACAGCACCCAAGTTGTAGACTACAAGTCTAACTTACAAACGAAGGATTTTGATGTAAAAAACTGTCATACAAATGTCTATCACAGAAAAAGCACATGGTACTATTATTCCATTAAATAAAAACAATCTAAGGAGTTAAAAATATTTTAAATTGTAATGTTAAACCAAAACTACAAATTATTATATGAAAGAGTTTATGAATACAAAAGTGGTTCACATTCCGTCAATTTAATGTCAGTCAACTGAGGCTCTGTAAAAAAAGAAAAAATCATCACACATGAGTACTCACAAGAGTAAGGTAAGGATGTCGGAGATATAACATATTCTTTTCTTCTCGAGCATAATCATGCCTTAAATTGGCGGCAGCAAGAGGAGTAACTTCTTTTACAAGACGATATTTTCTGAAAGAACAGTGGTTAATTATATGACGAAGGAGTATTAATACCTTAACCTCTTTAAAAAATTACCCTCTATATAAATGGCCTCTAGGCAATTTTGGTCTTCCAACAAGAAGAAAAGCTGTCAACCTCATATCTACTTTATACAGTCGTCACAATATTGAAAACAAACGTTAGAGAGTATAACAGAGTATAGTACAAATACTCTTCGGTATAAACAAGAAGACATGTGTCATTGGGCCATAAGGTATAATTCATGACGTCATTAACCACAACTTTACATAACCCCCCAGTAAAGCGCTACAATCGCAAACACCCGCGATTTTCAAAATTGTCCTTAGCAACCCACATCTTTTATAGTAATTTACGAAAGAGTATAGTACAGAGGGTGTAATTGCATTTGCGGTATGTTCAAGAAAATAAGGGATGACGATAGGAGCTAGTTTTATTATTTAACTCGAGTGCAATTATGCTCCTTTACCCACGTTATTTACGTTCAATATTTTTTTTCATTTCCATTTTAAAATAATTTTAATTTTGAGATATTCAAGCATATGTTCATCATTTGACGCATCTATTTGGTGTCTAGGGCCAGGATAGTTATGTAATATCAACTTTTTTCTATTACATTTAAATATATGCATATTGTAGTATGTCCGCCGAACAATGTTTCTCCGGTGAAAAATGCAATTTTTATAGTGTATATTTTTACATATTTTAGGAGTTTTTATAATTGCATAATATTTAGATCGTTAGAATGATACATATTTTGCTATTTTCACAGGAAAATGTCTAAAAAAGTTGAATTATTATTAATTAAACTATGCAACACATGTGAACTTTCTGTATTGCCGCGAGATGAAAGTATTACTAAATCACATACGCTAATTACAAAAATGAAATCAGAAATGTCCCATTACGTGCCAATTTTTCTGGAAAAGAGATGCCACTTATACTATTTTCAAGAAACTTGGAAACGATTCAGTAACAATACCGGATAAATCTATAGTTATATTAATATACAAATCATGAAACAAAAATTGCTTGTATTAAAAACATTGTATTAAACTGTTTGTATAATTAAGACTTTGTATTACAAAACATAAAATGAAAACAGTATTAGAATACTGAATAAAGCTTGGAATGCACTCACAAGTTAGAAACTTTTCGTGGAAACTTTTAGTTTGTGGGTGAATGGTGAAACTTCTTGTAAGAATGTCTAATAATCCGCCAAAAGTTTTCGTGACCATCTTTTTTTATATCGTCTTTCCAAGGTAAAATCAAAAGGGAAATAAAGTGTAGTTTTTTCATATCGGATGCGACCCCCTTTATGATTAAGACAGGAGGGGGCTAAAACTTCTTTATTATAAAATAATTCATGTAACAACTACGCCGCCTGAATGAAAATGCTTAAATTTTCCTATTGTTAATTCTTTAATATCAAGCGTTAAAAAAGTTTTCCTGAAATCTTCAAGCTGAATCAATTTTTTTAAACAATTAGCTTCGGAAGTTCCACTTTCTCCTGAACCGACCATTAAGAGATGGGAAACCTGGTTAGAGGCGATCACAAATTATAGTCAACATTTTGACATTATTGAGAATGTATTGAAATAACTTAATGAAAATGAAGCAGAAAGCATTGTTGAAGCGAAAGTGTAATGTGTAAAAAAATACAAAAGTGTAAGTTTTTGACTTGTCTCTCTCGTCAGTACAATTTACATTAGCGGCGATTTGTTTACATTATTCTATTTATAAGTACATGTAAATTAAATATTGTTATATAAAGTTTCTCGAAAACTCAACAGTTTTTTGTGAAAATGAGCTCAAAATTTCGCATTTTCAGAAACTCTCAAACGCCATTTTCTTAAAAGCGGCTCAAAATTATTTTTCAAACTTTTCGAACGGTTAGTGCTAATTGCATTGTTTTATCCGACATAGAATTAATTTTGATGAATCGTTTGAAATATCTCTCACGCCGTTTATGTGTCTATTTCCAACAATTTGTAAACTATATTGCATTTGGGAGTTAAAGTTCTTTAAATTACTGAAGTTTTTCGAAAACTCAAAAATGTTCTGTGAAAAATAACTTCAAAGTTTGCATTTACAGTGCAGCTAAATCGCCGATGATTAAAAACTACTCCAATTCTGTTTAATGAAAATTGCCATTTGCCAGGACGAAGTTTTTCTCATCTTTAATAGTCTTAAAGTAATATTTTGGTAATACTATTAGGAAACGGAAAAATTGAGAAAATTTCAAAAAAATGTTATTTGGGTGGCGGCTGGCAAAGGGATGGAGCAGGACCGAAATGATAGTCGACCAAAGACAGAAAATTGGATGAGAATGTGCCCCCAAAAGAAAATATACTATAGAACATTATAGTATTATTGAAAAATAATTGTAATTGAAATCCTACCTAAATACAAAACAATTAACTTACATTATGATGCCAAGAATCTAGTGCATGATTTGCAATTGTTTCTTTCAATATGCGATGGAAGATGTTTTTTGAAACACAAGTTGGTACCTGGTAACAGAAGTTACTTCCTGCGATGTGAATATCTGAACATTTTTAAAATGATATTCTGTTCTTAATCCAAAATAAAATGTGCAGAAATAGATAATCTTATTTCAATTTGCTCATACTCTTTAGGTGGCGAAAACATTATGCACAATACAAAATACATCTTTTTGTGAGCATATTTTAAAGATTTCTGGAATTATTTAACATTTCTGAGGCAGATAGATTTTGAAATAGATCAGTTACAATTTTTCAAAACTTTGAGTACTTTTCGCGTAAAAATACGGGTGAGAAAGTACGTATTGTTTTGAAAACCACTAATTTACTTTACCGCTTTCGTTACTTTACCGCTTAAGCAGTAGAGAAAGATTTATGTAATGCTGCGCGAAAAATGGGCGAATTTTCGTCTTACAGTCGAAACTAAGCGAATCGTTCTCCAACATTGATATTCCCTGATCTGGCTGATGTTGCGGTCCCATGAATTTGAAAGCGATATTTTAATTTTGGAGGGTACTTAACATGCAGCCTTTGAGACATTTTCCAAATTTTCAACGAAATGGCCCCATCGTTTTTAATTAATTTTGTTATTAGATAGTGTGAAGAACATTAAGAGAACGGTGATGGTCTCATGGGGGGGTTAAAAGCCCTCATTTTTCGAAAATTGCAAAAATTCAAAATATTTTCGCCAATTTCTTTCAACTACAATTATGAAGATACAATTTTCCCTTAATGAAATGTGTTCACCAAAAACAGATCGTCTAATGTCATGGTCAATTTTTCGAAAATATGAGTTTTTTGCAAAATTTTGTATCAAATATAGCGTAATGGGTAATTGACTCATTACATAAGAGGGATATAATTGATAATATTTGTTTGTAAATGAAAGTCAAGCCGAGCCTGAATACCTAGATACGCCTTTGGTTTTATTTTCGCTCTTTAGAGTACTCTAGTTATTCAGAATTTCCTTTTACATGCGGCAGAGAAGACACTGCACTATAGATCGCCTTAACGTGTATAAAAATATTTCTTAGCTACAATAAGTAGAAAAAAAACTTTTTTTAAATTTTCAGATTAACAGTGCGGAAACGTGGGATGACTATGTGAGGAAGATCTGAGGGAACATTTGGGGGAGCATTTGAAGGCTTATCTCGGAGAACATGATAGGAATTATATGGGAAACATCCAGAGCCTTTCGTCATGATGGGTATATAAGGCTTCAATGTACAATTCAGGTTCTCGTCTGCAATTGGGATCCAGTATGTACCAATTTTTATTTTTAAAACAATGATTAACAAAGTACGGAATTTTCTCACGCGCTAGTTGATATTTATTATTATTATTATTATTATTATTATTATATATATATTTATTATTATTATTATTATTATTATTTTTGTTTTTGTTGGTTGATGTACAATAGTATGTGATATACAACGTAGGTATGAAACATAAAAGAAAATACAAACACTTTTGAATATACGTTCGTTCTTTAAATAAACACAAATTAAATATTTAACTTGTCACATTAGAATGTTGACATGAATAGGTAGAGGTCACGTCCTTATTTTCACAGTGTCATTTCCGTTTTATTTTGAACGCGTACCTTATATACTACAAGCATAGAGGCTGCTTCTACATTTGCAAGTGGCTCAGTCTTCAATATTGACTCTGCAGTCATGGCAGGCAGCAGTGTGCCGTTCGTTTTTCTTCTCGCTGCAGTGTATCTATTGGCAATTCACAGTACTGTGGTATGTCCAAGTATCTTGATTACGCATATTTTAAACGTTTATTGTGTATTTAAAAAGTCTTATTTTACATTTTCGTGTATACAGGGGCGAAATTACGCATAGGCACAGTTTGCACGTGCCAACGGCCGCAAAATTTTAAGGGCGACAAAAATTGTCGCCCTTAATTGTCGCCCTTGTGGACTAAATTTCTATCTATAACTTTTTTAATATTATATATATATATATAAATTCATATTATAAATTTAGAAACTATGTGTATATGACATTTTGATAATCTGTTTGAAGATGTCTTGTATTGTTCATATTTTCTAGAGTTAAAGGTAGAACAGCGATAGAATAATAAATATGCATAACAAAGAAAAAACATAATGAAGAATATGTTATTTCTGTACATCAAAATACATGATTTAAATATTTATTTCCTGTTGAAAAATTTAACAAGCATAATTTGTTAATTAAATAACAATTAATTTAAATCATAAGGAAACTTGAATGTGTCTAATTTTGAAACAAATTGTACTTGTTATTATATATATAATTTTTTCCCTGGGTTATTAGGGGGAAAGCGGCAATTTTTCACATGCCTACAGGCGACAAAGTTGTTAATATGCTTCTGCCTGATCATGCAATACGGAGAAATCTTCATAAAACGCCCCCACACACAAAACCAATGTGTTGACATGCGAGCACTTGAAAAGATTGTTAGTCACCGTCGCGAGCACATGTAAAGCTAACTTGTCATTTCAATAGATCGGCAGACAGAACGTCTAGTTGTGAACGAAAGTAGTCTCGAGTAGGGATATCCACTTGAGTCATTCGAGAATAACTATTTATATGAACAGTAGAAATTGTTTAATTTTTGATTTAGCAGATTAACTTGAACATAACTTCAACACCAAGAAAGATTAGAAGATTACTGGTGGTCGACTGGATTCTTCTGGGAAGAACGTATATTACGTACGAAGAACTACTTATATAACTCAGTATATACGTTTTATACAACAAAGTAACTGGTCGTGATACAAATGGCACATGCTTTCTCATATTAGTTTTCTATTTTCTTAAGTCTGGACTATCTATTCGGACTTGCCATATATTCTTGCCTGCTGTCATTTATCACAGTCTAAAGTATATATTTTTTTATTTTTCTCAATTTTGGGATTTTATAATAGTAGAATTGAAATTCTACTTTATGAATATTAAAGAAGAGGAAAACCGCGTCGTAAATGGCAATTTAATTGAAAAATTTGGAGCCGTTTTTAAGAAAATGGCGTTTAAGCGTTACCGTAAATGTGAATTTGAAACTCATTTTCACAGGAATATTTTGAGTTTTTGGAAAACTTCATTTGAAATCATTTGAAGCACTTTAATTCATAAATAAAATTCATAAATACAAAGTGTTTACAAATTGTTGGAAATGTGCATATTAATGGCGTGAGAGGAGTAGAAAAAAATGACATTTGTGTAATTTTTGAAAAACAACAAAAGAATACAAAAAAATATTTTTTGTCAATTGTCAGATGTTGAGGAATTATTATACAACTTCTGTTATTCTTGAAACATTAGTTCCTTAGTTATTAACTAACATCGAAACATCCTCTCTCGAACCTTTTTTATCATGTCATTTTCAAAGCCTCCTCTCTTTTAATTTTTTACATCTTCTCGCTGACCAATGTCCAACGGGTTTACACACACGTAATATGATATAGTACATTTCAGTTCATTGACATATTTTTATTTTAAATGCAAAATTTCCCATCAGTATTTTACGCTCTCTCACTATTGCTATTCTTATCAAAGAAAGTAGATTGATGGAAGGCAATAAATTTAACTTAGAAATAACGAATTACTTCTTCACTTCAAGAAACTTTGATCGCTGATTATGGTATGATCAGATCTTGTCTACAACGATCGTTGCTTTAATTTATTCTTAATTCAACTAAAAACCCTATCTCGATCAGGTTTTGTACAGTTTCCCTGGTCCCTTGAGCGAATGCTGAGATGGGCCCTTGTTTTGCACCTGAACAGTAATGTAACTTCGCTCTCTCCACCCAAGACATCAAATTGACTCGTCATACATGATTGTAATTGTATATGTGACTCAATAAATATTATTATTATTATTATTATTATTATTATTATTATTATTATTATTATTATTATTAATGATGATGGCAAATTAGAGAGGGTAAATATTCTGGGGCTCAAGAAAACGTGCGCGTATAATACTACATACGCTGCCTTGTGAAACAGTGCAGTGATGTATATTTCAGAAGTTCATTGTTGAAAGGTAAATTTTCGGCAGACACAAATTCATTTCTGGGCCCTGATAACGAAAAAAGTGGATAACCATTGCTAAATTAAGGAGGGGAAACATGTGGTGTAGCCAGAACCCCTTTTGTGTGGTTCCTTGATATCGCAAAATCAATTGACGCCAAAACCTCCGTACGTCTGTGAACACCACTTCTTCCCAAATCATTCGTAGGATCTTTTCCAAATTAAAGAAACCCCTGTCGGGTCGAAACTTAGAGATTTTGAAAAACATTCTTCAAAATTTGGAGGTTCTTTACATGAAGCCCCTCCCCGGACATTTTCAAAATCTTCTCCAAAACGGCTCCAATTTTTTTCTTTAACTTTCTTGTAAGAATAGAGTAAAATATACTTTAAATGTGGCATAGGTACCATTTTTAGGGTTTAACTCTAAATTTTTGAAAATTTCAAAATTTTGAATTTTTTCGTCGTTTTCCTACAACTACAAAATTAAAGATCGATGTTTTTCCTTTAAATGAAATTTGTTGTCTACATCTAGGTTTTTCATTAAGGTCAGATACATGTTTTTGAACTTTTTAGTAGTTTTCGTACAATATTGCTTGCATTATTAAAAATTACAAAAACAAGATTTTCTCAAAAAAGGCTGTCGTTTTTTTATTTACCCTTTTGGGAGAGATAGGGATAAATGCACTCTAGGAACAGTGCCAGGAACAGTGGTTATTTCTAACTTTTGAGAATGAAACATAGGGTTCGTCCATAAATTACGTAACGATGAAAAAGGGAGGGGGGGTATGAGGCAGCGTTACATAAGGCTACGGGGTATTAGTTAGGTGTTACGTAACATTGATATTAAATTTTTCAACATTTGCTACAACGATTCCTTTTTTTGTTCTGTACTATAACATTAACTAATTAATTTATTTTACAAGCATAAATGAAGTTATTGGTTGTAAATTGTTCAATAAATGGAAATACTCCAACATTTTTCTGAATCTGTAAGATCACGAAGAAAACATTTAAAACTAATATGAAGTATATTCTAAAATCCATTTAAATTGGCGCAACTTACTCTCGCTCATCCATCATCCATGATGGCGCGCGTGTGCACAGCTTGTGATGAACCATTTCTCGCCCAAGCATTCTTCTTTAATAGTAATAAATAAATAATAATAATAATAATAATAAAATAATATTATTATTATTATTATTATTATGAGTCGCATTACAATTAAATCGTGTATGACGAGTCAATATTGATATATTTAGAGGGAGTACAATTACTACACATCTTCTTGGGCGAGCGGAGTGAGTATATTTATTTTTATTATCCAGAAATGCAAAACCAACGGGGCCATGCCTCAGAGGATCAGGGAATAACTGGGACAAAAAACTTGATCAAGATGCGTCATTGGCCTAATAGATTATACTACATACTTGTTACAGATATATTTAAGAATGTTACATGGTAGACAATTATTTTTTGTACAAAATAGTCAATTGACATTTGACTTTACTTTAATTTAAAATATCTTTAACATTCAAGATTTCATACCGTTTCATTTTTCAAAAATATCATTTTCTTGATATAGTGATTATTACTGTTTACCCCTAATAATAATAATAATAATAATAATAATAATAAATAATAATTATAATATAATTATATATAACATTATATAAAAATAATATAGCAAATACAATGTACATGATAACATTATGGTAAAACTAATAAATGATTTACCAGCTATTAGCATTAATTCTTGATTAAATCTTGAACATGGGAGGAGGAATCCGAATTGAGATTGAAGCCTTATTTCTAAGTGCGAGACCGCATCTTCCGTCTGGACCACGCAAATTTACGCTATGCCTTCCTTTCACCAACTAGCGGAGAAACGAGGTATTTCTTGGGCGACGAAACAGGCGATTTGAATTTTGCTCAGAGGCTCCATTTAGGCTTGAGGACCTTTTACATGCAAGTAAATCTACGAGCATGGGACAACCGGCTTTACTTCCCCTCCGAAGGAAGGCGTACGAAGGATTTTCTCGCCATTAAAAATCCACGCCAACTTGGGTATAACAATCCGATACGCTAACCATTATATCATCGCCGCCACCAGGAGGCAGGTTATGGCCAGATTTTTTCCTATTTCTACACCTAGTCCTACTGCAGCACCTGAAATCACATTGCACGAGCCGTAACTCACAACTTGCCCCGATCTTATTGTTAGGTGCCACAAGGATCGCCAACTAATTTCTACTCAATCATTAATTTTAATATTCAACACAAGGAAAATAAATACAAATTGTTTTTACTGCGCTACAATTTATTTTCACATCTTGCATTACAGGGGGGGATTTTGTTATAAGTAAGACGTACTTTTTTTAGCGGTGTTCATGCGCGCTTTTCGGGTGCGTTACAAGGGGGAGAGGCAGTATTGAAAATCCTCCACATTTGTTATGTAATTTATGGACAGCCCCATATCATAATCAGCGATCACAATTCCTTTAAGTAAATAAGCAATTTGTAAGTTCCAAGTTAAATTTATTACCTTCCTTCAATCTACTACTTTATTTTATAAAGCAATAGCTTCCAAACGCCTCAAATTATGGTCAAAAGCGCAGGTAATTCGTAAAGGGCAATTATGTTTGACGCCTAATTGCACAAAAAATACTGCATTTTCGAAAATTTCAATGTGACACTAAATAGGTGTTTTTGATGAATACATTTTATTAGTAGTTGTAAAAAGCCGATTTTTTCCCCGAAAAATTAGGCATTTCAACAAACCATGCACTTAAGTGTCCTTTACGCTATCTTAAGTTCAAATTTAATTAACATTATGATTGCCGTTTTTTGAAGGAAACGGTTTAAACAAATTTAAAAGTTGCCTATATTTCACGAAAATGTAAGTGAATAATACTCAAATTTCGAAAAATTATACATGGCCTTATGTAAAAATCGATCTTTAAGGAACCGATTTCCTTAACGGAAAAAAATCTCCATCTTCATAATTGTAGTTGTAGGAAAATTAACTTTTAAACGTTTTGCAATTTTCGAAAAATCAGTTGTGATCGAAAATAAGACCAGCACCAATCTCTTAAACGTAATTACCTCTATCCAACAACAAAATTTAATCAAAAACCAAGGAGTCATGTAAAGTATACCCCCAAAACTTAAAATTTCGGTTTCAAATTCAAGAGACTCCGACATCGAGATCGATTGGGGAAAATCGGCTGAATGGTTTAGCCGCTGGCGTTGTTCACAGACGGACGGACAGACGTTTCGCCGTCAATCGATATTTTGGTATTAAGGACCCACAAAACGAATTCTGGCCACAGGTTAGAGGACTTTTTTTTCTAAATTTAGCAACTGGATTTATCCACTTATTCGTTTTCAGGGCCCAGCAATATGAGTTTTTTCCGTCGAAAATTCGCATTTTTTCGCGCAGCATTACGGAACTTTTTCTCTACTGGTAAGCGGTAGCTACAAAGTAAAAATTACAAATATGGGGATTTTAAAGCAATATTTTATAAACATTTTACAAGAAAAAACTCAAGATATCTTTAAAATTTCAAGGGTTTTCAGCAATTGGTTATTTGTTTGTTCATCAGATAATTTTTTTTTAAATTAATTATTAAGGCATATTTTTAAGTAGTAATAAGTACTGGTTTTATTATTTATTAATTCTCTTTATACACAACCAGATGATGCAACAAATTAAAATTAATTCTATTTATTGCAGGTTGGCCAATCAACCAACAGCACATCATCAAATAGTACAAATAGCACCAGTAAGTTTCTTGACTGAAAACATCTTTGGATGAAAAAACATTAGTTTAATTTTATGAATTGCAAGTTCAACATTTCCCTAAACTTGTATTAAAGGAATAATGAAAATGTTTACACACAGTCACTGGCAATACTAACCTCTCAATATGTACGGTACCTTCTTTTCAGTTCGGGTTTGCAATGGAACTGTTTTGGTGATAACACTGCCAACAAACGGATACCCATGGTTCTTTGGTTATCCACCCGTTGGTGGCGGAGGACCGCAATTCGGACACAAGCATGGAGGGCGTGGCCGTGGGTAACTGGAAGCTAAAAATTTACTCAAAAAAGGCATTTCTGAACAGAGAGAAGAAAATGAGATAATACTGCATGTACACCAATTATATGTATTCCTGCTGCTATAATATGCCATAAAGAGGAGCACCTTTTGAAAGAATTACTGTGAAATTGCATCTTGCAAAATGATGTATATTGATGTAACATAAAAATTCTGATGTTCAAATAACACATATAACCATCCTCTGCAAAAATATTTGTTTTCTGATTTCCTCCAGTATAAATCCTTTTTTTTTTTTTAAACAAAACAACAAACATAGATTATGGTATTTTTTTGAGAAAATATTAAAAACATAAACAATTTAAGATAAGTACTTTACAATTTAAGTAAAGATAATGTTTGCAAGACTTTCCGAAATAAGAAAAATTAAAATTATTTACTTCAAAAATGTAAGCCAGATAAGCAATTAATAGCAAAAATGTGATTAATTAGTTAGATTAGTCTGATTTATCTGAATATATAAAAGCGAAAGTAACAATGTTTAAAAGCTAAGTGACATTTGTGGCATAGGTACATCATGACCCAATCAGAGACCTTATATCATTTTGATGGTTGGCCTCGATTGTGGTGTGATAATACATATTATACAAATCATGAAAGTTCACCAATTCTCCAAAGGAGTTGCAATCGGAGGGCCTGTGTTAATCTTGGGAAGTTGCTGTGTTCCTACCAGAATATACTTTCTAGTTAATGATTTGTTGGTCTGATTTTGGTTGAAACATCTAAGTTACAATATTGGAAATATTGACCAAGTATTCAAGATTATATAAACAAAAATGCAAATAAGGATGCTTCATGGCTCAACCAATTTTAATGATTTTAAAAATGTAAATAAATTGAAGCCACCTTTAGATCTGAGCCCTTTATGACCAGCTAACAATGTGAAAATATTCTCAGACTTCTCAGATTTTAAAATTACAAATTACTAAAAGGGATAAATGACATCTTATTAAAATACTGATAACATGAGACAAAGTAGTTATCATTATTATTCAGGAAAGTCTGGATCCAATATCTATTACTCAAATTACATTTTTATTAAATTTGCTGATCCTAAGGAATGAGTCAGGTAGTGCTAGTTCACTAAACAATTAAAATATTAGCAGATTTTTAAGAATATATCTTCCATGTTCAGTGAACAGACAGGGTGGTGGTTTCTTTTCACAAAGGAATCCCAAAATATTTCATTCTTTAGCAAAGACAATTGAAAAAATGCAGGTGTATTTGTTTAATCTGAGATCTTTAACAACCAACTAGAATGCAGGGAATAATAGGATTTCCTTTATTCATTGTCTTCAAAGGGCAATCAAGATTCCATATTTTTCACTTGCATAATTCTGGATTGTCCATGTGAATCCCTCTCTTTCCCTAGAATAAAAATCTATCATTTATGAAGTTTCAAATCCAATTTCCCAGGTCGCATACCTTTATTTATGTATTCAATATTGAAAAGATTTTAACTTAATTGACCCTACAAACACACATTACTGTCACAGAATTTTGTAAAACCTTTCAGCATTTACTATTTAATTTGCTTGGATGCTACTGTCACATGTTAGGAATTTTGGAAATTTGGAAAAGAGAAAATTATTCTATTTTAGACACAGCAATTCGAGTTTCACCTTTTCTACAAATCATACACCTTCATATTATTTATGCTAAAGATTCTTCAACCTGAGACTGGAAATCTGAATGACAGGTCAAAAATTTAAAGGGTCTGAATTCTTGAATTTGAAGGGTCAGAAAAGAATTGGAATATGACATGGAATCCTTTATTGAGCCAATATTATAATCTACTTAAGGTAACAATTTTAAAAATACTGGCATGTTTTTCTTACAAAATTGTATATAAATATATAACATTCACTTTTGAACAATAAAAAGTATTAGAATCACGGGTGTTATTTAAAATGACACAAACAAATAATACAAATTCAAAAATAAGCTTCAAATCACATGAAGGTCACATTTGAACCCATTCAAATATAATTAGTCAAGCAGTAAAAACAGAACATGAAAGAAAGTATAACATTCTTTCACGTGATTAATATTGCTCCCTTGTTAAGTAAGAAGTACGTCAAAGCTGAGCAAATGGTAAACATTTAGAATTTGAGATAAGGGGACCTGGGTGATTCCAGTTACATCTGTTAATTTCTCTTCTATATACTCTCTATGGAGATTATATATAAGATGATTGTAAACTTCTGACATAAAGAAAAGTTCTTTGAGTGAATGGAAGAAAAATACATTAATGAATTCATCCAAATCAAGTAGTTTTTCTTCATTTCTTTAAGCTATTTGGTTACCAAGTAGATATTAATACTAGAACGATGGGAGCACTCATTTTGACTGTTCTGACGTTTTAGTTTGCTTCTAGTGCCTATATTTATTGATTTACTTTTATATGTTGTGACACAATATTTGAGGATGTTCTATAAAATGCCAAAACATAACTGTTTTAGACATCTTAGTTTTTGAGATAATAGCTAATTCTTCATGGTCTTTCTTCAATGACTGCTCTGACTGAATTTTATATCATCATTTATCCAAAATCAATTCCTGGAGGCTGAATGAAGAGGTCCCAAGAAACAATCCACCCCAGCAATGGTATTTACTGAACCTGGCTAAAGAACTTTGCACAACTGCTATAGTCTCAAAACATTTTAAGAGGGCATCACGTGATGCTAAGTACTTCAGTACAAACAAATATTCAAGGAATGAATATGTGTTGACACAGCAAAATTCCATACTGTAAAAACAAAACATCCAATGACACTTCTAGTGGGTGCAGAAAAATAGTTTGTGGCAAATGAAAAAAATAGTTCTGTTTGACTTGTAAGCCAAAATAATACATGTTTTTCATAACCTTAAAATTTATTATAAGTCTTGAATTAGAACAAAAGGTTTCTTAAAATAAAAAAAATAAAAAGAAGAATTATTTGAAACAGTCATTTTGACTTTCATCATCATTTTATATAAAATAGCATTACCATCTTTCTAATGAGAAGTTCCATGAAGTGCATTTCACATTCACTTGATCATCCTGATATTCCAGCTTCACTTTCATCACTTATTTACACCTTACACATGTTTATCCCATGAAACATTTACAAATGAATTAAGTAACACAGATTTATAGTAAAAACATACTTCACACAAACCAATATAATTGATCAACTTTCTTTATACAGAATATCATGTTTTAGTACAATTCTAAAAGCTTTGTGATTAAAAACCCAAAAGAAGGAAACTGTATTAAAATAATCCATCATACAAACAAGCTTATCTGATGTAAGTCTAGAATGTCACCAATCTCTTAACTACTAATTGCATGTTTAGCTATTATTAAACTATTAATTTAATCTACAAAGAATGTCAAAAACCAAGTATTAGATGAACTATTGCCAATAAAACTTCACTTCTTTCATATGGGCAATTGAATAATTACATGAATATACATAATGGCAATACATAATGAAAAACATATTTAATCACAAGCCAGAATGTTAGAATTGCATACTGAAAGTAATACATAATCTGGTATAAAAGAGAAAGTATTTACAAAGCTGTGTGGGGAACATCAAATCTAACATGCTGTCTACTTGAAAACGGCGCATTATCATCAGTACTGGGGTTTGCCTCAGAGTCAAGTCCATCCAAAGACTGGACAAGTGATGAAGTGAAACTGAATTCAACTGAACCACAAGTATTCAAATCTGCACCATCACTGCAAAAAGAGAGACAGACTAAAATAAATATAGAAAGAAGAAAAAAAAATTAGTAGAAGTCTGAATTTATAATACAAGAAATAATTTATTGATTACAGTCCAATTTTTAACTATTAATAACAATATATTTTCCACTGAAAATACTAATACAGAAAACACTCGATTATTTGGAGTAATTGGGACCGAGGCAACCTCAAACATGAGAAACTCAGGAAGTTCAGATTTCTAATTCAAAAATGAAAATACAAATAGCAAAACCTAACATATACGAAAGAACACGTATACCAGTCTAACCGAGAGTGGCAATAGCAGAAACAATGTTTGATGAGAAAACTTGATTATCAAATAGAATGACCCCATACTCGTATTTTCCAAATATTTTAAACACTTTTGTGTTTTGTATTTTCTTAAATTATTTTATTTTGGTTAACCCAGAACCTTGATTAATTAGGACTCACATAATCATTATTTTTACAAACTGATAACAAAACATGAATATGAATGAGGGTTGGAGATGTTGAAGTCCTCGTGAGCACAATTTTTTCACAATGACTTTCATTTTTTATGGGAGGTTAAGTTTGTCTAGTGATTTGAAAATATTTTGATTTTGTACTGTAACTAGCAACAAATCCCTTAAAATGCAATTATTAATAGAAATGAAGCCTACCTTTCAGTTAAACTAAGCGTTAAGTCATCTTTACAGGCAGCAGTAGCATCCAGGCGCAATACATTACAACATCCAGTTGAAGAAGTACTGACATATATTGTACCAGACTTGCCAGATATTCCTATTAAATTACAAATTGAAATTCATAGTTTAATTTTTATAAATTTTTGAAAATAAATATGTGATGAAAATAAAATAAGAATTTCTTACCTAGAAACCTTGGATTATTCATTTCAATAAAAGTTTGGTCTGGGTAATTAACAGTAGATGTAGTGTCATCTTTTCCATGAGTAAACGATAATGGAGATAATTTCATTACTTCAACTGACATGAAATGGACAATAAATATGTATGGTCGACGATATACTGAAAGGAAACATAACTCCATGAAAAGAGAACTGAACTTTGAAAATTACTTACATGTTTACTTACAGATCCTGTTTGGACTGTTCAGAAGCAATTTTATAATGCCATTCATTTTAAAAGACATAAATGTTTATGTCTTTTGACAAAAAACAATACTGATGATATACTCTGTTGAAGTTGCACATACCAAAAGCCAGCGGCAAATGACTCCATTTAATGTCATCTTCTCGAGTCCTCCGGCCAAACTGATCAACAAACACACCCAGTTCGTTGAAGCATAGCAAAAACTCTGGTTCTGAAGGATGTCCAGTCATCTTTGGGGGTGTAACATCCAAAATAGACACAGGGAAGCTGTTGAGTTGTTCAGTGCCAACAACAGCAAGAGTTAATGTGGGGTCACTGGAGTCCAAAAACTCTGAAGCATACAAACGTTTCCACAATAATAGAATGTAATACTAAAAGGGGTATTTAGTTAAAGTCCCAAGATTGAATTTCACTTAAATACAAAATCTTTGTGAACTTATTTATGATAAATAATTCAAGAAAACAAACAACAAAATATATATTATATATGATATTATATATATATATATATATTATATATATATTATATATATATATATATATATATATTATATATATATATATATATTATATATATATATAATTATATATATATATTATTTTATTTAGTATCGAATAAGTAATCAATGCAAAACATCAACTTTGGTACGTGGAAAAATATTATAATTTGGGAATCTTTAAATACCTTCAACAAAGAAATTCTTTAGATCCAATTCAAAAAATTTGTTGCACCCAACAATGATGGAATGAGGAGTAAAGTGAATGCAACTGCATGGATCTGCTGTATCCAGCAACTTCACTGGAATGAAACTAGCTTGTTTTGGATTCCACTTCAATAAGCTGAAAACAATAAATCCGTTAAATCTAACAAACAACTTAACAGTATCACATGAATAAGTTAGGGACATTAATGAAAGGACATTTCAGTAACTTGGGGAAAATGCAGAATTCATATTGAAAAAGGATCTAATTACTATGTCAGATTGCACAGTACTAGTACGTCAGTTACAGAACTACAAGGGCATACAAGGATTCAATATTGAAAAATTTTTACTTTCTCACAGTTTCTTTGAAAGAATATAAAGTTAAGTAATAGTGTGCTCGAAAATGGTGAATTATCCAAAGAAAAACTCTTATTGCTAGGCCCAGGTAACGAAAAAGTGGACAAATTCTGTTGCTATGTGTAGTAAATTAGTTCCTCTAATTTGAGGTGAAGCAAGAATTTTGTGGGTCCGTAATACCAAAATACCAAGTGAGTATCTGCCTGTCTATCTGTGGTCAACGCTTGAGCCTCAACCACTCAGCCGATATTCTCCAAAATTGATATTCCCCGACCAAGCTGAATAATAATAATAATAATAATAATAATAATAATAATAATAATAATAATAATAATATATTTGTGACACAAATACAGCATACGCCATGTATGACAAGTCAGAACGAACTCATGGATTTTGGAGTTTCAACTGGCCATTTTGATTTTTAAGGCTAGGTTCTTTACATGAAGCTTCAAAAACATTTTCAAAATTTAAAAAAAAAAAAATTTTAATTATACTTTCCCCTTGGATAGCATAAAAGATGCTTTAAAGAATGGTGCAGGGTCTCATGTTAGTCGAAATTCCAGATTTTGAAAATGATTGTAAAAGTACAATTTGTTTTGGTCATCTTCCTACAACTAATACTGAATATAGAGATTATTTTCCTTAATGAAATTTTAAAAAATTGCAAAAATTTAATGTACCAAAAGTGAAGCTTCAAAATTGAAGAAAGAAACAGTTTTTGAAGTCTGTTTGAAAGAACAGGTTCTTTAAAAAAAGGTCATGTAAATTTTTTTGAAAAGGCAAGTAATATTCGCTTAATATGGCCTTGAAATGAATGCATTTTTATATTAAAACAAAAAACACCCTTTTCTCAAAAATAACTCCAAATTTTTCCCAGAGATAGAAGAGGCAGTTAAAACAACAGTGTGGGTCTCATTTTCATTAAACTCTCTAAATTTTCGAAAATTGCAAATTTAAGAATAATGTGATAGACAAGTCAAGGTACTCCATAAAACATCTCTTAACGTAATAAGGTTATGTATGAAATGCAAATTAAATTATCAAGCTAAAAGAAACGCTCTAGACGATGCAAAAACAAATCTATGACCTGCAGTAGACAAAATTGCATCTGAAGATAGAAATAAAGAACTGGAGGAAAAGAAAAGCAACTTAGAATCAAAAAGTGGTACAGAACATATTCAGAACAAGAGAAAGGCTGCAAATGAACCTTTAACTACAGTCTCCAACACACTAAAGTTGAATACAGAAACGCACAAATATTCATCCAAGAAAGTACAAAAAAAGCATTATAAACTGGGAAGATAAATACCATAGAAGGAAAAAGATTCAAACTCCCAAAGAATTAAAGGAATAATTGACACAAAAGATACAAAGTCATGCCAAAGTCAAGCTGATCAAAAGAATGTACAGATGTTTGTGGGAAGATTAGCACAACAAACTAGGGACTAAGATGTAAAAGAACATCTACCCAACAATGGAATAAGTGGATAAATACTTTGTACAGAAATTGACACAAAATTTAATATTAATAAAGCTTTTAAAATAGGAATCAAATTTGAGGAACTAGATTGAACTAACAGACTTTTGGCAACAAGGAGTTATAATGTGACCATTTTGTTTCCAAAAATACAGAAAACATAATACCCAAAATGCGAGATCACCCAGAAATCATAATCACTAGAATGAAAAATACTCAAGAAAAGTATCAAATACTAAAACTTGGAACATGGAACTTAAGAAGACAATCAAAGAAAAAAGAAAACATAGAAATGGAACTAACAGAAAGAAACGTGGACATAGCTGTACTGTCAGAAACTAAAAAGGAAATGGGACTCAAGAACTAACGAAACACTTAATATTTTCAGGAGTGAAAAGAGAAGAGAGTGCAATTGCTGGTGTGGCAATAATCATGAAAAGTTCATGGAAACATAATATTGAAAATTACAGATTAATTTTCCCAATAATAATATTAATAAAAACCAACATAATAAAAAGAAAATTAAAACTTAATTGGAGTGTTTGCAACAGTGGAAGTGATGATGAAATCACAAAATACTAAAATACATTGCAAACTGTAATACATCAATGTGAGAAGAACACTTCTATAAACAAACACTTCATAAATGCTGGTGACTTAAATGCATGAATTGGCTGAGAAGAAGTAATTGGCATCAAAGGATGATCTGATATTCATAGAGGGAGGAGAAGTCATCGATAACAATGGGAAAATGCTAATCGATTTCTGTACATTTAATAATCTGAAAATTACAAACTCCTTTTTCCAACACAAAGATAAACACAAATTTACATGGGAAGGCAGAGGAACAAAATCAATTATTGACTATGTCATTGTGAGTGAAGACTTACTCTGTAAAATAAAAGTGGTAAAACAGAGGAAGTGAATTAGACATTGATCATAACCCCCCTTAAAATCAAAATTTAAATCAACCCCCAACACTGCCAGAAGAAAACCTTAGTGAGACCCAAATTAAAGGTACGTCTATTAGAAGAAGAAAGAGTGAGATATTTGTATGCAAAAAGACTTGAGGATAAACTGCAAAACTTAAACAACCGAACATAGAAGTATTCTGGGCAACTCTAAAACAAGCAATAATGGAAGCAGCAAAGGAAAGATTAGGAGTTACAAGAAGTAAAAAGGAGAAGTGTGTAAGATCCTGGAATGAAGAAATACAAGAAATCATTGTCAACAAGAAGAAAGCCTATAAAACATTCCAACAGACACAGAAACACGAGGACTTCATAACATATAAAAATCAAAAACAAGGAAAGAAACAAGAAGAATGAAAAGAAGACTGGAAGAAATATGTAAAACCAATAGAGATAGACATCACTGGACCACAAAGAGTTGGTTTTAAAATACCACGAATACTTGGGACTGAAACAAGGGACAAAGTGAATATAAAATTAATACCAGAGACAGTAGATAAAACACTATACAAAATTGTGGAACAAAGACATAAACATGACCTCAGATTTGAAAAATCAACCAGTAGAAGAAATAACAATAGAAGAACTTGAACAAGTACTTCAAAAAGCTAAAAACGGAAAAAGCCCTGAAATAGATTAAATTAACATAGAATTTATGGAATATGGAGGTAAAGATCTAAAAGTGATTTTGATCGAACTATTTAACAAAATATGTACAGAGAATCTTACCCCAAAAGAATGGCGAACAGGTTTGGTAACAAATATACATATACATAGACTGCAATAGCTACAGAGGGATAATGCTACTGCCAACCACTTCAAAATTATTTGCTAACATATTAAGAAATAAAATGAATGAGTACAGCGAAAACTTCATGGGCAAAGAACAATGTGGATTCAAAAAGGGCAGAAACACAAAGGATGCTATATTCATAGTACAAACTACATTAGAGAAAAGAAATGAAAGAAAATTAACAACATATATGATATTCATAGACTCTGAAAAAGCTAATGATATGGTGAACAGGATTAAACATAAGAAAATATTAGGAAAAAAAAAATCAATGGAATAAAGACACACTACATGGACACAAAAAGTCGCCATAAAAATGAATGAGACTGTCACAAAATCAGTTCATACAAACAGAGGACTGAGACAGGGATGTGGCTTATCACCTAACCTTTACAATATTTATCCCAGCAGGCTCATCAAACAGTGGAAGTAGTCAGTAAATTAAGGTATAAAACTTAACAAAAAACAAACTATACAAACAGTCCTATTTGCAGATGATCAAATAATTTTGGCTAAATCAGAAGATGCACTCCAAATAGCAACACATAAACTGAATAAAATAGCAATGACCTGCACATGAAAATATGAAGACAGCAAGGGGAAATAATAGAGCAAGTATCAACAATCAAATATTTTAACAATGGCATTGGATTAAACTCCAAGGACCTCCAACAAAAAATTGTGAAATGTAACATAATAAATGGAATAATTAAAAGACACTTTGAGAAGGACATGACACAAGAAACCAAATTAAGAATACACAACATGACAGCCGTATCAACACCATTATAAGGATCAGAAACTTGGATCCTAAAACCAAGGCAACCAAAGACTGGAAGCAGCTAAAATGAGGTTCCTAAGACACTTCCTTGGCTATACTAGACTGAATAGACAAAGTTAAAAAGGACCAGAAAAATGGCTGGAACATATTAAAAGAATGAAAGAAGGAAGATTCCCAAAGACTATTCTAAAATATAAGCCACTTGGACAGAGAGATATAGGAAGACCAAGAAAGAAGAGGATCATGCAGGTACACCTGGAAGACTAAAGTATTATTAACCAGGAACAGTCGCTCCCCAGCCTTTCATTCTGCAGTACATGATGATGATGATAAATAATGTGAAAAAATATGTGCTGTTGTATCACCACAAGTTTGGAATATAACACAGTATGGGAAAATTGTCTCTTAAAGTAAAGATCACCAATCTATTCTTATGATTCTTCTATCTTTATCTCACTCTAAAATTCCCAGTTTCTTTTAAAATCATTCAGTGGAGTTGAGGAATAAAGTTTGCAGAAATAATGTGAAAGATTTTATGAGAAATATATGGAACACTGCACCAAAGCTAAAACACCTACATTAAGGTCATCAACTCTTGCCTGAAATCCAAGTTTTAATGTACTTATTCTCACTCAATACTTAAATTCACTACCTATTAAATCTTCAAATACCATGAACACATACATTAACTTATCAGATGTAGCCACACACAGAATCACATCAGCATTATGGCTACTTGGTGGTGATACAGCAAAGAGATGGCAGCAAGTTGGATCCATTGAGGCAGGAATCACGGGTTGCATGCTAATTGAAGGCCGAGAACATTCTGCTGCTTCTGCTGCACTTCTCAGCTGGTGCAAGTCACACTGCACCAAATTGCGACTCTCCTCTGTAAAAGCAAAATATGGAGTCAGGCAATAATGTAGCCTACGAGAAACAAACAGCTTCCAATCATTTCCAGAATTGGCTATTTAAGTTTATTCTGTTAGCTGTTGAAAGTACAAAGGAAGATACTTTCAAGTACTTCATTCTCAATTGATACTCAAGTTAATATTGTTCACATTATTTTGTTGCTTAATAAACGATACCGCATATGTCACGTTTCGTAGTTTTCAGTAGAGACAAAAAACATGTAAAACCTGTTAAAACTTGAACTTTTACTCATACATTTTTATATTAATATATTACTTTAATTGAATTTCATTACAAACATAAAATTATTAATTGAAACTTTATTGTTATGGGGTATGGGCAATGTTAACATTGTTTCTTTTATGACTAAAAACTATACATTAATATTCTTGAATAGCTTAATACAATTCTCAAATAAAAGAAGCTCTATTTATTAACAAATTTAATTACACAAAAAAGAAGAGCAATATAATATGTGAGCTAAGTTTGAATCTGGTATTTATCAAATACCAATAACTTCACTTCATGATCTACAATTTATTGAAATTATTTAAACAACGTTTTATTTTCACTTGTCTACCTCCTGGCTGATTTGCAATGTGCCTATGAACAGGTGACAGAAACAAGTTCTTTTGAATTAATGTAATTTATATACAAAGTTTGTGTAATGTGTACACAGAATTTCTAACATATCTCAAAAATAATTTTCATTAGCAAGGTGTGGATGCACCACTGGCATGCCAACATCAATACTTTTTTGCCATACTACATACTGTACAAAGTATTGTATTGCTGTAACAAAAGTCTCTAATTTTTCAACAATAGCAGAAACTAGGGCCTTAATATTGAAAAAATGAATAAATCTTGTTTTGATATGTAGTAAACTACTCTAACATGTGTACTCAGAATCCATGTTTTGTGACACCAGCGGTGGCTGGTACCATAACAACCAGGGGGTTGCACCTCCATCAAATGACAAATGTAATTTCCAAAAGTCACAGCACTAATATATAGTAAATCAATACTAAAAGTCTATATTCAGACATTACTTTCATAATTTTATGAGCAGTGTCCTTGTCAGGTATCATCACCCTCACGTGCACATGGTATAGGTTTTGATTTCCAGTGGGAACACAAGTTTTTGTATTAGTTCTGCATTGAGACAATTGCCGGTAATAGAATTCATACAAAATAAATATGAACAGGTTTCATAAACAGTGATCAATCCCTGTATATATTGTAATAATGAAATATTTTTTATTACTCCTTGACACACTCATATTCACACTATCAGAATAACTGCACATGCTGTCAGGAAGATCATTGCACACACCATGTGCAGATCAGAAACAGAAAGAAAGACACTTTCATAACCACCAAATTTACACCCATTGAACAGAATGTTCAATCATATTATTGCACAAAGGTGGTATTTCAAGTAATTCCATCACCAAATGAGGGATTTCACATTACCTTCTTCAATGGATGGCAAATGCCATGGACATTGCAATGATAATAACTCGATTTCACAAAAAAATGTCATAAAGGCAGTGTTGTTTATTAAGCAATGATATTTAATTACCTGTGTCATCCTTAGCCATTCACTTATACACAATCCTACTACAATGTCATTAAATGACATTTTTGCACATAGGAAAATGAGACACTTCTTTATTTACCCCATGATAGCACTCCTTGGGAAATAATTGTCCTCTTTTCAACACCTTCTTCATAATTACAATTTTGTATAACAAATCACTGAACATCCATCACTGAGCATCAGTCCAGCTACTTCTGCAACTGACTGTGCTTGGATTAGATCAAAATGTTAATACTGTATAGAAACAATATATAATGGCATAGTTCCGAATAAATCTCTGTGGGGCACAATTTATGAAATCCCCTACATTAGTTCAAATACACATGATGCACTTTGCATAATAGGATCCAATAACACAAAACAAAACTCCACCCTTTGAATTTTTTTGATTACAATTATTTTGTGATTCTTCTCCTCCTAAAACTTACCAGCAATCATAATTGCAAGTCCCAAAACAGGAAGAGTGGCAATTTGATGGACATGTGTAGGGCCACAAATGCTAACAGGGAGAGGAAACTTATTCTTCTCACTGATCCTCAGGGAATGTAGCCCTTCCTCTGCACCTAACAGTAGGATCTAAAAATAAACAAAAATGTACATAATGTATACTGAGACCCACGATTCCTTTCATACTCCTAATTGTATTTATTTCCTTTTTCTTTTTGCTGACCCTGACCTAATTCAGTAGTTTATTACTATTTAACAATTTACCATTGATCCCTTTAAGTTTCGAATGAAAATCACTCACTGGTCGAAGAAAATTTATAACTCATAGGTTGACAGACTTGGCCACATGGAATTTCAAGTTGTGAAGAATTTTTTTTATCAAATGTGAACTACTTGAACAAAACACATCAATCATTCCGAAATATTATAATTTGCCTTTACAATTACAAATGCTACCCATTATTGCAGTGTCAACGCTATGATTAAAACACAAGAAATAATTACAACACAATATAAACATAATTTTCATTCCATTTTTACAACACATTCACACATGTTTACCATTCGTCTGATATTATTGATCTACATGCTATCTCCGATTCTCTCTTATATTAATACTTCTTAAATTTAAATTGGACACAACTTCATCTTCCTACATTAACTATTTAATGTCTAAGCACTTTCCTTTGGTTGACTGGTGAAACAGCTGTCAGACTCCGTACTAATTTCATAAGATTCACCCCATCTTTTTGCTTCATCCAAGCTCAAAGTTTTAATTTAAGTTTAATGTTTCAAGGTTACATTCCTTAAAAATTGATTCCCTATATTAATTCATAGTTCGTTTGCTTCTATCGACCTTCAGGTGCTCTTATTAATTGAACAACTCTATGATGAAATTATTTTCATGACAAACTGCACTACCGTCTCACACCATAGCTGAGCATGTTCTCGTTTTGCAAATCATATTATCTGCAATTTAACTGTCTCTTCCTAACCGAAAATTAATCAATTTGGTCTCTCTTTACTATATTCTGCACACTATGTTCATTTGTCGTGCACACCACTTCTTCCCACTGGCTGTCCCTCCCCCACTCATTATATTGGTTTTCTTTAATAATCTGCCTTTTTGTATTTATTATTGTATAATTCTATGCACAGAAATTACTCGCGTATCCCATTAAAAACTTGCACATTTTATTCTTCACGCTGGTCAATTATTTATATCTTGTTGCTTACATCCATATACAACTTTGTTTGCACAACCATATACAACTTCGTTTGCACAATCATATACAACTTCGTTTGCACCTTTTCACATAATGATATTCCCAAATGTCTCATTCCCACCATAATTCTATACCCAATTAGGCTAGAATTAACTATCACTACACCATTTTAAGTTTTTTTAAAAAAATGTGTATTTATAAGACTTTTAGCTCTCGCATTTTTCACCTGCACATAACTCCACACATTTAATAAACTCATTGAATTTATTCACACTATCGCATGGGGAACCTATTTCATGTGACTCCACGAACCACCAGAATGTAGATATGAGCACCCAATGGTATTTCTTAACTTTTGTGAAGGTCTCTTCATTTTAGCCATATTCCATGGAAGAATATATTTTCAAACAAACATCAATTAATTTTGGTTGCTTTTCATTATTATGCCTAAAATTAAAAACTAACAAAAAAGGGAAACATGTAGAATGTTTTTCTAATAAAATGACAATCTTTTAAATAATGATTTTCAAAGAATTAATATCCAATAATAAATCTCACCTGATCTGACAATTCAACACAGCAATTTATATCCAACATAATGGAATTTTGTCCACTTTCTAAAGTCATTAAACAATGACCTTTGTAACGTTCACTCCCTGAGAATTGTCCACAACTCTGCTGAACCACAGCCTCTAGAGCTTGAACCCATTTCTGCTTGTCGAGGAAGCTCAGTGTCATAATAAGAAGAGATCTGTTTTTAGGCCAGCAAGTGGTTCGAGGAACAATTTCCACCTAATGGAAAAAATATTAATGAGATGCGAAAAGGATCATTTATAAAATATAGATATACTAGTTCAAATTACTTTTATTATTCAATGATTAAAAGAACATTATTTATATTCAACAGACACTAATGCCAATATGAATTTTTAATCAATCTGAAAATAAACATCAACAACTTCTTACTTTAAGAATGAAGGGCATGTCAGATGAAGCTGTTCCCTGAACATCAGAACATGGAACAGCACTAAGTACCCGAGGGCATCCTTCAGGAGGGCACAAGTCAAAGTATGCATCAGGACCTTCATCATCATCAATGGGTTTACTGGCAAATACTTCAAGGACCGTACCTCGTAGCCGAAGGTAATGGCGCTCCCATCCCGAATTACCTTCACTGAAATGCATTCACTGAATTACCTCACACAGAATAAAAAAAGGTGTAATTCTGAACAATAAATTTACCAGAAGCTTTTAGAACTAAACTTTTTAAGTATGTATGTGGGGACAGAGACTAAAATGTGTTGCTGTTAAATGAAACTCTTTACTTGGTAATTTTGTTCGGAAATTAATATTACATATATACAAACCTTCGATTAAGTGATGTGGTAAGACAATTGAATATGCAGTACACATTTGAGGAACATTTAAGGAATATTGAATGTATTAAATAAGCTTTTTCATGTACTTTCCTGGTAAATAATTTGTGTTCCTGCACAATACCTACAGTGATGGAATATCTGTTTTTTGCATAAAGGGGGTTGTATCCAAAAACAGCAAGAATAAGATTTTGTCATAGGTGTACATAAAAAAGTTAAATCTACTTGCGAGTATAAAGAGCTAGGTTCCAGGCCATTTTATTTTTAATTTGTTTGTGAATTTTGATACGTGAGAAAAAATACAGCAACACAAACAATTGGAACACGTATTAACTACAGTCAACTACACCAACTAACTATATAAACTACATCAACAAGGATATCATTAAGAATTGGAATTGACAGAAGATAAAAAAAACTGATCACAAATTTTGGACACACAGGAAAAAAGTACATTCCAAAGAAGCAAAAAGCCTTAAATACTCCACCAGTTTCTTGAATAATCAATGGTTATTGATTATATAATATTTAAAAAAAATTAGAAACAGGAAAAACATACAAAATACAAAAACAGAAAAGCAGAAGAAATTAATTTCTTCCGTAAAGAATTCCTTTAACTAAATATTAGCTTTTTTCGTACATCAAATTTTAAAGACTGCAACAGCTCCTTCAATAAAATGTTCTAGGAACAACTTGATAGGAATTACTCTTCGGCTACTAAGCAGCCCTGCTAATGTTCTAGTATTATCCTCCTGTTCTCATTTTCAATAACAAGATTTATTCTTGCCTTCATTGCATTTAATGGTGATACAATTAAATAATTATCCTGAGTGGAGAACTTTAAAGTTAGTATACTTATGTCTTTCCTTTCTCTTGAGAAAGAAGAGTTGATTATAAACGATGCTGTAGATCAAGGTGAAAGGGAAAATAATCATGCAGATGAGTTCTGTGTGGGTGAAATCTTGTGTAATGTAATGGAGAGAAAAAATTACATTTTCAAATTCTCATCTTCTGGAAAATTCATTTCTAAATTATCAGCTGTAAAAAAAACTTAAGAAAGTAATTATTATTTGATTTGAAAACTGATAATTTAAAAAGGTATCAACAAAAGTGGCCCGAAGGAAGTTTGATTTCTAAGCCAAGTTCGTGAAAGGCAAAATGGTTTCATGAAAATTTGAAAATTAAGAAAATATTTAATTCTTCACAAGGCTGGTTATTTAGATTCAAAAGCTGAAATGGTAAACGACTGCTGGATATCCAAGGCAAATCTCTGAGTGGGGATTTGAATGCTGCAACATTATTCATTGGGTTTTCAATTCATCGCTTTTATCATTGAACTCAAGTGTAAAGTGTAGAGGTGTCAGGACTTTTCTGGAAAATGCTTCCCTTTTTAAACAATCTGAAAAATCAGCTGCTTGACACAAGGAGGCAGCAAAGGACCGTCCATTATAACTTGTTCAAATGTAATGAGCAGACAAAAATAAATTAACTGTAATTGGGAAAACTAAGAAACCACAATTTTTAAAGAACTGGATGATTTCTTGTTTAAAATGAAGATATCAAAGACTTTTTCTTTCTTTTACAAAACAATTGTTAAGATTCAATTAAAGAAAATCTGAAATTGTTGACCATAAACACGACATTTCCGATATGTGATGTTTTGGAAAATGGAAGTATGTTAGGGCATTCCTGGGCGAAAATCTATGAATAAAGAAAGCTAAGATGAACGAAGGAATATAGAAGGAGGGGGATACAGAAGCTTGTCTTCAACTGGCAACATCATTACAGATCCTACTAAACATTGAATAAAGATGATATTATTGATTGGCAAACAAAACGGTGTAATAAAAAGGAATCAACATCTAAGTGACAGAGCAGCTTGTAATGCTGTACAAGTAGTACTCCATCACCCTTGCATGATTTCAGGGACCAATAAGTAACCGTGAGAACCGCTTTTAAGTGCTAAAGAAGAAAATATTCAAGTAAATCAAGCAATGGAAGGGGTTGATGATATACTCCTAAATTTCTGTGAAAAGGGAACACTAGACTTCCATGAAATCATGAATTTGAGAAAAATTAGAGCTGATATGACTCAATTAACTGTGATTTTTATTTATCCGTGTGACCTCTCTCCCCCATTAACCCAGATGAACAAAGTGTCGTTCATGTTGCAGTAAAGCCAGTCCAGATTTGATTGAAAATACATTGAATTGGAAGGCTGTACAATGGCTACACTACAAATGCCGACATTTTGCTTAGATTTAAAACAACACATACATACAGACAGAGTCAGAGAGAGAGAACGAGCAAGAGAGTGAGACAGAAAATAAATAAATATACACAATATACACACACAAACACATATATACATAATATATAGCATTGTATCACTGTTTAGACTTAGCAATGTCTAATTTTCTATAGTATCAATTAGATAGTTACAACTCCAAATCTTACTTTGGAAGCTTCACATAACCCTCTGCTGTAGAAGTGTTAGACAGTTGTTCAACATTTGAATTTTCATTGCTCTTCCAAGTTCTTGAAAAATGGCGCATGAATCCAGATGGAAGCCCACAAGTTGTTGGCATAGCAAGAGAGCACTAGAATAAAAAAAACTAATGATATTAGGCATCTCTTTCAAATATTTGCATTCATACCTAGGGTATAATCCCTCAAATGCATACAAAAAATTCAATTCACCATAGGCAAGTAAATTTTCTTACACAAATAAACATATTCAAAATTCTCACCTTCGGATGAGCAGTTGCATGACATTCCTGGCACACAGCAGCATGCCGGCCAAAGTGAATGCTATCAAGGCAGACAGCACATTTTGTCACCCGCATGGAAAGTTTAGGTTCAAACCTAAGGGAGATAGTAAAGTCATGATAGCAATGTGATTTTTTGCATAAAAGGTTCAATTAGCCCATTAGTGGCCAATGGTGCAGGAGCACACCATTTTTCTTCTCTTGAATTAGTAAATTATTGTACACAAATTTCTCATATTTCTATACATGAAATATATTACTTTCAAAATATTAAATTACACTGTGTTTTTTATTACTATTGTCCAATTTAAGCTATTGGCTAATTCAAGTTATTTATCAACTTTCCAAAACAGTTTAATTTCCATTCAAATTTAAAATTAATGTTAACAATTGCATTTAGGCAGAGTTGCTTTGCAACTTATCCTTTCATTCTACTTTTGCATAACATGAACACCTATCCATTTCTTCAAGCTGTTGATGGTTTCATCCAATCAGGAGTTTAAATGTCACTATGGTGATGTTCAAGCTTCCGATTGGACGAGACTGTCAATAGCTGACACCTGCGAGGGGCAGAGTTGCGAAAAACGCATTATAGTGATGTGTAATTTGTATGTAATATTAACAGTTTAAATGAATTTCAAGATATTTGCTTAACAAAAAAAATCATGCAATTGTTCTCATTCAAAAGTGACCACTCCTGCATTGAGCAACAAACAGCCTGATGAACTCATATCTGTGAATGTTGTGCAAGGAAAAGGTTTAAGTTAATGTGTGTTGTGGAACACAATGGTCCAACAAGGTGACATTCGCATCATTAAATAATTACTTCTTTACTCTACACAACAGTATTAACATACGGCAAGAAGATAGTACGGTTGCAACAATAACAGTAAGATTTTCCAAGTGATCTCCCACTCCTGCCTTAGGAACCAACCTTAAAGACATTTCAGATTATACTACCTGTGAGGAATGTTATGATGCATTCGTTGCAGTGATGGCTGCCGCTCAAAATTTCTTCTCTGCTGGGTACCTGGAGACTGAACAATTTGACTTAGCACTCTTCGTGTGTTTGGTGAAGAGGGCACAGACACCTTGTCAGTACTGCTTTCTGAAATAAAAAAAGTCAACCTTAAACATTTTTAATAAATAAACTGCATACTGAGATAACACACAACATAACTTTCAGACATGTAAATGGTACAATGTTGTGTTACTTTCACCAATGAAAAATCTTCCATGTCTTCAACATACTTAAAATGTAACAAAAATGACAAGACCTTAACTCTAAGCATGACCCTGCTGATGTTATGCAACATGGAAACATACCACAAGCAAAAGACTTCTTCTGTAATTGAGCTTTTGCATTCACCAATTGTTCTGATAATAATTTAACCTTGCCTCGCTCCTGTGCTAACTGACTCTGCAGATCCCTGTTTGTAACACTAGCTGTCAATTTGGGAGCCAGATTCTCTTTTTGGCGACCAAATAATTTATCTGTGAGAGTCTAGAAGAGAAATAAATGAATCTTTAGCTAGACATCAATGAAAAATTATCACTGCAGGACAAATTCTGTCCAACCAAGTTATAATTTTTGAAATATAAATAAGGTCAAGCAATATTCTTACAAAAAATACTAAATTTTATATTTTGTAAATCAAGATAAATATATTTTAGAAGAAAACAAGCCTTTACCTTCTTTTTCTTGGAATGTTCAGAAAGACTACGCTGTAAAAAATCAATTAATTTTATTTGTTGCTGAATAGTGGCATCTGATTTTATTTCCCGATGCTGATGATATACTCTTTGTTCATCCATTTCTGCTTGTAAGTACAAAAGCCTGAAAGAGAAAACAATTTTGTGCAAAAATTGTATACATAATTAAATATCTATTACCCAAAGATAATTATTTTTTAATATTTGATGATTCAACAAACAAACGGGCGAACTAGTCTGAGTAATAAAGATAAATATGCAATAACCTTCCTACACAAAAATAAAATTTGGCAAGAATGTTCTTAATGGGATGAACTGTATGGAAATTTCATCATTTTTCAAGTAAGAATTAACATAAATGTGTGTGTACAAATCCAAACTCAACAAATGAGAAATTATATATTTTGTTTTCCTGCTTTTATAATTTTTCTGTGAAACAAAATATTCAAGTATTTTTGAAATACTCATATCATGAAATTAAAATTTCATTCAATCATAATTTCACATTAAACAGTTAATTAGTGATTAAATAAGACCAAATTTACAAAATAACAGCTATAAATTTTTCATTGAATTTTCAATACTAGTTTATAAAATCAAGTTCTATTTTGTGATATAATGCAGTTTCGGGAGAAGACTTTGTTAGCAA
>BOPP01000036.1:8112293-8139060 GCA_017312745.1 Gryllus bimaculatus
ATTACATTTACAATTGAGAATTTTAAAATCCATTTGGAGTTTAAACATTATATCTATCATTAGTTAGGCCAATCTTACTTAATGCTTCACCTGTTTGGACACCTTACTATGATATATATTCTCATAAGATTGCAACTGTTTAACATATTTCTCACCACCATGGTGTGAAAACTTGAAATGGAATTTCCTAGAATATCACATAACTACTTCCATGTAGCTAATTATGTAAATATTTGCATAGGCAATTCAATGATTTCTTGTTTTTTCATAAATTGCTAAATAATTAAATTGATTGTGTTTATTATCAAAAATATACTGGAAAATTCTATATTTCATCCTTTTTTAAAATAATTGATTATAAAACAGGTATTCCTACAATACAATTCAGTCACAAAAGTATTTGTTTGAAAATTATTTACATCACTATAAAGAGTTGAGTACATCATGTATTAAATTCAATTCCATACAATGATCTTATAGTAAAATAAATAGTACAATTTTAATTGGAACATAAAGTTTGCTAATAGACTGTATAGAAACTTCAGAGATAGTTGTTCAGAAAAAGTTTCTCACTGAAATAAGCATTTGTTGAATTAAATCACAGAATAACATAATTTTATTTTTTGTATTTTTTTATAAAGTGTCAGTATTTGTACTATTTGATAAATCATATTAGTTGATGTCGGGAACATGAAATGATAGAAAAAGCTAGTTATTGAGTTTTGTCTCTCCCCTCTCCCTTATTGTCACTAAAATACTATTGAGTTGGTGTGGAGCATTGCAAAAGATATTATCAGTGTCATCATGATACCACTTTCAATTACAAAGCAACAAGAAAATGAAAGTAAGCATTAGAACTGAAAACTACATAAATAAATATACAAATATTTCCTTGAGATATTTTTCAGAAATGTCACTAATATAACATATTCATTCTTTAACACTGCTATATTTGGGATAATTATGTGGCACATACTGTGAAGAATATAGAAGAGGGTAGAGTAGAAATAAGAAAGGAGGCTTCAGAGATTGCAGCAATAATAAATATTCAGGGTGTCTCTTATGATGAGAAAGTTCCCCTCAGTGTACCTATTCCAGGACCCTCTGATGTTTTTAATTAACAGGAATATGGCAGCCAAGGAAATTTGGTTGAAAAATATTTGACGACTTTTATTCTTTTCTAGGGCAGAGTTGCAAGTTGTTAATTCTATTATTCCAACAAGCACAAGTGAGTGGTTATATTCCAGATGAAATAGTGGATACATATTATTATGATTATTTGCACTTTTAGAGGTTTCTCGAGCGCTACTGTTAGGATTGGTAGAAAAGCTTTAATAACTGTTTCATCAGAATTTAATTGCCAAAAAACATTATGAAATGATATCTATGTAGGTACACTTTTATACTTCAGATATTTAACAACAGCAACTAATCTGTCAAAATCCAGATAAAAACTACCAGAAGCTTTCAAATAGTGACTTCATTGTACATATAGGGGGTTGAGAAAAGAATGTAATGTGCAGCATTAGAACTAGAGAAAACTACTAAAACCCACGTTGTAATTTTTTGGTTTTGGGTGGGGACTGTGGTACCAGTTGACGTTCAACAAATATTTTTATCTTTATCTAATTTGTCATATATTGGTATCCGTGTATGTGAATGTACTATCAATATTTTGTTGAAAATAAATATTGTGTACGGTAGTTAGAAAGCGTGTGGTTCTGTAATTGTTTGTTGGTGATGGGAGTTATAGTACATGATGCAATAAGTTATAATAAGTAGTAGTTGTATCTGGATTTTATTTTTCTAATTTAATGTATCTCTTAATATCTTTAATGTTTTTCTTCTAAAATTGATTTGAATTTCGGCCAAAATCAACTTCATTTTCGGCCGAAATGAACTTCAATTTAATAATGTGTTAAATAGCAATTACTGGTGGTCACGTGTTAATTATACATGGCTAACATTTCAATGAAGCATTGCTTTACCCGTCATGATCTCTTGAACAAATACATTTAAGTACTATTACCATAATATCACTATTAACTAACCAATTCTGTCTGTTAATGATCAATAATTGAATGGGTGAACACCAAAACAGTGTAAATGACATTTTATAAATTTGGAGCAAAACATGTTCATAGTAGGCTATATTTCAGTGCCTATGAAAATTTGCGATTTAATAAAAGCCATAGTTTTAACAATTCTACAGTGATATTGAATTAAATATGAATTTGAATATATGAATAAATAGAATTTATAAAATGCCTTACATTGATCTGGTTTTCACCCATTCCACTGATCATTAATCATAATGATCAATCAACAGAAATTATAAACATCAATTACTCCAATTGTAAAACTTTACACAGAACACATTAATTTGATAGTTCTGCACTTGCAATATCAAAAAGTACCATTAGAATTGCAGTAGTTTTCACAAGGCCTACATGGGTGTTTAGGAGTATATTCGCCATTCTCCTCTCTGATGGCTTAATTCACTGTCAGTCATATTATCAACAGCATTTCGAAATTATTTGTATCAATTCATAAATTTTTTTGTCAAAATCAATTTCTTGTGAAAACTATTTCTAACCTCCACATCACGAAAATACATTGAATTCAGCCAGCTGATCTGCTACTAAACTGACTGGCAGAAGAATATATTTTGGAGAGCAATGTGGTCTTCAGCAACGCTCATTTGTTAAAGAAGCCGTCATTAAAACCTTTTACTGCTCCAAATGCTCTGTACCAGGGTCCATCAACAATAGTTTTCCTGCTGAAAATTTGTCACATTTCCCCACACATTACATAACTTTCTCTCTACAGCATAGGCTTTAGCGATAAAGTAAAAACGAATGAAGGTTTTCCAAAATTTACAACAAAAGATAGAATGGTGGAGAACTTCATTTTGGACCCCTTCGATCTAACTCAATTTTCTGTTAATTGCAATTTAACATTTCAAACCTCAAAAAAAGATGTTATTTCCTAATAATACACTCATCAAATACAAAATAAAAATAAGGTGATTTCTTGATTTGATACTACTAGAAGGAAGAATAATTACACTCCTTCACACACTTTTCTTGCAGAATAAATTACAAGATTTGAAGACACAAACTCGTAAGTTCTAATTCAAGCCTACCTTTGCCATGGCATTCTTATTTTGATCAACTGTACTCTGCAACTCCTCTGCTTGCCACTGAGTTTTCTTCAGTCTTTCATCCAGCTGTTTTATTTTGTCCTGCAGGCCTTCCTTCTCAGATATCAACTCCGCTATCATTTGTTCCTTGTCCTGCAACAATTATCAGTCATTAATAACAGGAATTTTTGACACTTATAGAAACACTAGGTCAATAGCAGAATGCCACGTGATACTATGGTTGAACAGACAAATGCAATAAAAGAGTAGGAGTAAACCTAATATACAGCCTAATTTAAATCATCTAAATGCAAAATGAATAGCAAAAATTAGAATTAATTAAGGATGTAGCTTAAGTTAAGGGTATATAAGTATCTGCCGATGCTTTTCATACATACTCCCCACTGTGCCTCCAACACTGGAGTTGAGTCTCCTTACAGACTTCATGGTATTCATTTAAAGTAGAATATTATTTATTATTTGCAATTGCTTACAAAACAAAGTTGAAGTGAAAATGAAATAAAATAGCACCTAGTAGAGCACACAAAACTTGGAATGTGATAATAATTGCAAATAATATAAAATTAAAAAAATGTATTTAGCTTCAAGCCTTTCTTTGCATGATGATCAGATTTTAAGAGTTTCTTGCAATACATCTTACTTCGATACACTTTTGGAGTTGCTGCTGCTCCTGCTGCCTTTTCTTTTCCCAACGAGTCTTGCTGTCTCTAATCATACTAATGGCATTTGTTTCCAACATTTTTCGATCTTCTCGTTCAAGTGTTAGAGCTCGTTTTAGACTCTGTAAAGCATGTTTCCATTTAAGAACACATCTTTATGACATTAAAAAGAAATAAAAGTATTATAACAATAATAATACATTAAATTAAGTGATAAATATATGCAAAACCAATGGTTAAAAAATTGAGAACTGGAATTAACTTATTATGAACTATAAACAATTCAATATTTTACAATTCCAGCAACAAATGACACCAAAGACTTATTGGCTCACACAACAAATATTCTTTAGTTTCAATTTTACCTGAGATTCATTTCTGAATTTCTCAAGAGCAACTTCAAGCTGACAACGATCTGCTTCAACAGTTTGCAGCCTTCGGGAACATTCCTCCAATTTTCGTTCCAATGTATTCATTTCATTGATTTTCTTAGGCTGCTGTGCTTCTTGTAATTTTCGGTACAAATCTTCTATTTCTTTTTTTTTGGCAGCAAGCAAGGATTCAGTAGCTGACCCTTTGTCCTTTTCCGACACAGAACTTGAAAGCCTTAAAAAGAATTATTGTGTCAATAGTTTCACATTATCACAAATGAAATACATTTTTAAATGCAGAGAGAATTAATATAACAATCCTTTTTTTTTTTAAATATTAATTTGGAAAAGTCACTGATGACTTAAAGGAATTTCATTTTCACAACAAAAATTAACACACACCAACAAACTTTTCAATACATAAATCAATGAACAATAAAAACAAATCAATCTTGTACATCCTTATTACTAAAAACTGCAAATGAAAATAAAAATTGGAATGATAAAATTATATTTTTAAAATAAATTTAATATTGTTCATTTCTTTAACATACCATAACCCAAGTTGAATGAATTTTTAAGACACGTATCCACAACAGAAGAGACAATGCTCCCAAAGGTTCAAAGATCACCACTATCACAAAACAAACATTACTCAGAGGTGTGGAAAGGGTTCGCAACAAAATTCAATACACCATTAATTCTTGAAATATTAGACAGAAAACTTATTCCTTCAAATATAAAGTGAAAAATATTTAATTTGTAGACTTACAGCTGAGTGTGAGAAGCATCATGGGTATATGTAAAGCCTATAAAAGGCAAATCTTTCCCAGAAAATTCTCTTCGAGACTTGAAGTTTTCAATGGAAGGAGTTCGAGGCTCTTGCTCAAATTCTTCAAAATTGGAAGTGTCATCCTCACTATTCACCACAGGTACAAATGGTGGAACACCTACAAGAAAACATTGAACACATATTGAAAAAGAGTAAGTTTAGCAAAGAACAATCATATGTGCGTCATGCATTCAGCCTGCTTTTGCAACAGCCACCCAATAAGCTAAATAATTAGCTGGGGGAGCTTTCATTGCCAGTAAGACATTGTTAATATTATCTACACGTTTGGAAAATTATGTCTTAACTAATTCAGTAATGTAACATCATCCTGCAAATAATAATGTCCATGTTATACAAACATGTTTTCAAATGACTAACAGAGGTTGCCCTATGCATCATCCAAAGATGTCAAGACTGATTTAGATAGATTTTCTGCTTGCCCAGGTGCTTGGTTCATCTGGTTGCAAAAATACTAATAATGATCACCAATAAGCTTTGTCATAATTGAACAAACGATGAATGAGTCCACCTAGCTGTTTCTAATACTACTTAAACTTCTTAGTACCAAAGCAAGGTCTATACAACAACCGCCCCAAAGGAATACATTTTTAAACAGTTTAATGGTAAAATGAAAGAGTGGCAAGCCAAGTGTTAATTTTTCTAATTGTTAGAGTGTCATAGGTTTCACGTTGTAGCATGTTCAACTTAAATGGTCCAGAATTAAATTTTTTCTCCAACATCTTTGAAGTCAAGAACCACCCCTTGATATTTGGAGTGCCTATTAATTTTTCTATCAAAGTTGCAGTTTTTTATATTGGCATCATTGTTGACTTCTTGTACTTTCTTCTCCATACATTTCTGTATATAAAGTCGATTGTTGGATGGATGACATCAAGTCTTGTACAGTACTTTCTAGTGGTTGTCTTATCCATACAATTTGCTTTGTGAGAAAAATTTGGAACAGAAAATATGAATAATGTAATACTTTGTGAAGAAGTCTTACATTTATTAGAAGAGTACTTAGAAAGTGGTAAGTGAAAGTAATGGCACATCAGAAACAGAACAGGATAAATATCAACGAATATTCTGTGAAAAGGACAAGATGGCGACCGTAAGTTTTGACAGCTGATATAGGGTTTTGAATACTAACGTAATATGAACGATAAAAAAAATCAAAATCTCCAAAGAAATTTTGTTAGACCTCAGGAAAGAATTAGTCACACCACATGCAAAGCAACTTTTTCAAAATTCCAATGACCTACAAAAACAATAAATGCAATACAAAATCTTATTCCAGAAGAAATGGAAGAAATACACACGACAGCAAATCCAGCCATCAAAGAGAAACCAAAGTCTTACATCCAAGGCAGGCTAATAGAAAGTTAAACATAGCATGTGAAGTGTGCAAGAAGTATGTGTTTTCAAGCCATTCCAAAAATTGTTTGTAATGCATGTAGCAAGTATATTAAGTACACAAGAACAAAAACCTTGGTAAATAAATCATTATTGACAAATTATTAACTTGTGTTATCTCTTAAAAACATGATCCTTATCCTATAACTCTTGAAACACAATGTGGTGGGGTTCATGCAGACCCACCTTGGTATTATATCTGCACGTTTTCTTGAGCCCCGGAATATGTACCCCCATTCCTTTCCCAACATAAGTTGCATTAAGAATAAATGATAGCAATTAGAGTTGTAGACAAAATCTGGTGGCGAGGAATGTCTGCTCCTGTGTATTAAAAAAAAGGAAAAATGAACTACAAATTTGATGTAAAATTCCTCTCATCAAAACAACCAATCTTCCCACTCCTCTCGCATCTAGCAAAGCAAGGGCTCAAGAAAATGTGTGCAGATAATAGTTGACATAGACTCAAGCCTGGTACTTGGAAGATTAATTATTGTACAATATAAAACATTACTTACTGTCTCTCAGCCTAGACCAGTCTATGCTGGAAAAGAAGCTGTGCTTTAAGATTTTTTCATGATTTAAACGAGCTGCTGCTTCTTGCAAAAGGTCAGTGACCAACTGACGGAAGCTCTGAGATGTATTTGTATCTTCTGGAAACTGTAATGTACTCTGATGGCTCATAATATTGTGGTAGGTAGCAGACAATTGTTCTCCAAAGAAAGGAGTACGCCCAATAACCATTTCATAAGCTACAACTCCCAATGACCAATAGTCACATTCTTTCTGTAATTGGAAAGGAAATTTCACACATAGAATAATTAGGTAGTGTCAATAAACAACTGGATTCTGATGAATTGTAAATGATATAATAAGTTTTAAAATTAAAACATTGCAATATGTAACTAAAAATAATGTACTTTATTATTCTTTACAAAAGAAACTCACTCCATAAAGTAGCTGTTTACTTCCATTTGAATTCTGATCTAATGCCTGGAGCACTTCAGGAGCAATATACTCCGGAGTACCAATAGGTAATTGACTTGTAACTACACCTGCTGCAGTCAACCGAGCAGCTGAGCCAAAGTCAGCTAATTTCAGATGTCCACAACGATCAACAAGGACATTATCTGGCTTTATATCCCGATGCACATACCTTGAATCAGACAATGGCAAGTATCATTATAGTCAAATAGATTATCTTCTTGCAATACTATATTACACAGAATAAACAGTCCAAATTCAAATATAAAACACATTTTACAGCTGTAGGTTTGTACAAAATTTTATCATACCCCATATTGTGCAAACTGTGGATGGCCATTGCAAGTTCAGCTGAATAAAAACGAGCCATCTCTTCTGAGATTGACCCCTCAAATCTTTCTAATAAAGCTAGAAGATCTCCTCCTGGATGGAACTCCATCACCAAATATAAATTGTTCATATCCTAAAACAAATTTCCAATTGTTACAAGCAAAAATTTGAACTGAAATTTTCACCTTTAATTACTAGCTACAAAAGATCAAATTCCAGCCTTGAAAAGAATTAACAAGAAATATACAATAAAATACAATTTACCTGAAATGCGTACTGAAGAAATGTCAACCACGGAGACGTAGTCTGGGCCATTATGTCTCGTTCCTCTTGGTAGAAAGCAGCTCCTTGCTGACTCAATGTATCAGATTTGCGAAGGGTTTTCATAGCATACACATCACCGGTTTGCTTTTCACGTACAACTTGCACCTCACCAAAATGCCCTCTTCCTATCACCTTTTTGACTTCAAAATCAGCAAGATTGACACGAAGTCTTCGAAGTTCAGATACTACACCTCTAACTGAAAGACATTAAAAAGTGTAAAATGCAAAAATTATTAATTATAAACTTAACAGCTAAACATAACATATCAATCATGTGGTTGCTTAATTTTACTCACACTTTTCCACAAATTTCGCAATATTTTTGTCCTTCTTTAAAGCATCATTGTTACATTCATCATATAGAACAACTAGCGCATCAAGTAGACCTTCTCTCCCAATAAACTGTTTACTGAGAAGTGTGTTCGCCGCACTGCCACCTCGTCCCAAGAAAAAATTGTTTAATCTTGTTATTCGAACGCTCACAGGTTCTTTGCATGGCTCCATCTAAAACATTAATTTTCGTATTTGAGAGGGATCAGTCACGATAAACCTTCTGTCAACAAGTGTTGAAGTGACAAACGAGTTCAAAACAGAGAGCTAAGAGAAAAAAGTTGACACTTAGAATAGATTTTTCACTAAGTGCACACCTTTCAGCGTTGTTTCCTAAATTAAATTAATCTTTGTCAATACAGTTATACAATCATACAACAATATTAAAAAGTCAATCAGCTATCTTAAACACAGACAATTCTTCTTGAATATGACAATGATGCTAGCACATATTCCACATCGTCCTCATCTCCTTCCTTCCTACTTCTGCAACGGTCAATTCGTATTCTGAAAATGTTTGCCGGCAAACATTTTAGATGCCACATGCACGTAAGTCTATTGGTTCCCAGGTTCGTTTACGTGATTCGCCATTGGTGAATCGTTTGTCCAATACATTACGTTAGATCTCTTACTAGTTTTAAGTGTGACCACTAGGTAGCAGTGATGTTTTTCAAGTGGGGACCTCAAGTTGGATTTTACCTGCAGCGTTAGAAACAATGGAGGGGGCGACGGGGGCGACAGGTGAACGGAGGTAGGGGGTGGGGGCGGCATCTGCTTAGCCCGAGAATGTTAGGCAGTTTGTGGCGGACCGTGTCGTGAGACAGTTCGGTTCTCGTTGTGTACGGTTTTCCCTCGTGTATGTGCGTGTGTGACGTGTGTTTCGTGAACCTACCTTCTGCGTGATTAAAATGTTTTTGAGTGTTTCAAACAACATGCGGACTGCACATAGAACAACGAACCCGATTACTACATGAAATGTAATAAATAAGTATTTGACATTCAGTGTTGTCAATCAATTGCTGTACGAATTTCTTTTTATTTTTTCGGGGAAGTGCAATTCAGTCTCACCAATAATGTTTTGTTTTTTTTTGTGCAATGTAATTAATTGATTGTTCAAATGACGAGAGAGTAATGATGCACAGAGAAAAAATGAAGCCAAAATACGCGCTCGAAGACTATATTTACGAAATGGAATCGAGAAGTTTGGAGCCTTCCGCGGATCCAGAAGATCTGGATGTTTATGGACAACTACAGAAAAAAGAAAAAGATCTCATCTTGGCTGCTGAACTTGGAAAAGCCCTTCTGGAAAAGAATGAGGAATTAAGCCGACAAAATGAAAAAATTGCTGAAGATTTTTCCCAGAAATTGGAGGTGAGAATTCTAATTAAGTTTTATAAGTGTGTGAGTGATAAGCGATTGCGTATGAAGTAGCATAGTGTGCATGAATATAAGAAATGAAACATTACACAACCGAATTTTGACGTATGCAGTTACAATGTGTTAGATTCTGCAACAGACTGAAGGAAGCATTCTTGGATTATTTGTTTTTCATCTGTATAATTTTAGATTTAACTTTGCAAAATAATCATATAAGTCTTCGACATATCAAATCATGAAGCCGGAAGAGATGGAAACATTTCGATGATGTTTAGAGTCTGTTATTTTGTTTTAAAGGTGGAGTTATACTAATTATCTTGGAAAGATATTGAAATATGCACTCTACATGACAAATCGGTTATTAATTGTGCGTTTATAATTTTTGAAATATTCCCCACTTTTCAATATTTACACACTTTTATTTCCTTATTTATTTTTATTTATTTTCTTGAAACTCACTTTTATGAATTAACTCCCTTTGCTCGAGAACCATCGAATTTAGACCTGAGAATCAGATTTCTTTAGATTGTGTGCAGTATTTTTATCATTGTCGATTTTGCGCTCTTCTATGTGACGCCGCGCGATTATGTTTTCGATCCTTATGAAGTCATCGGAGAGCAAAATAAAATCAAATATTAAAGCGTACAGACGTGTTTATTTTATTCTCGACATTATTTTGTTTGAAAGGAAAAGTCACCTAGAATGATTCGTTTGAATCTCGTATTTTCCAATATTGTAAGTAAATGACACACAATAACATTCTTGAGAGTCTTAATTATTACAGTTTGATTGTATTGAATATTAAATAAAGTAATAGATAAATAAGTAATAGTTCAGATAAGAGTATGAGGAAATTTCGGGCGAATGAAGGATTTTTATGGTTTCATCATTTTTCGTAGTAGCTCTGGAAAAGTGGTAGCAACAGTTGTACTTATGTTGCCTGATTCAAATAGTATTGTTTTATTTTTTATTTATTTAGCGCCGAAAATAATTAAAGCTAAGTGTGATGTACTACATGGAGAAGTGTATTCTGATACGTTTTCTTAAACTCTGAGATCCCTGCCCTATTACAATATGACTTCTAAATATACAAGATACAAGACCCATACACAAAATGAATTCTAAATACAAATAGAAATGAGCGTTTTGAGAAGATCTTATAAGAAAACGTTTACTTCCTTGTACTGAAAAATATTTGCAGAGCTAAACAAGCACCTAAAGAAAACTATTAATTGCAGCACTCTGATATGTACGCCATGTTCCTCATAGCTTGACAGTAGAGATGATGTTGCAAGAATTCATCATTAACACTTATATTCAGTTGCGCACCCAAAGAGAGGGGCCTCAAGGGGCTACAACCTCTCCCCCCCCTTCCGAAACCAATGAAACATAATGAAATACAGTTTTTACTAATTTTCTCTACTACTAATGAAAACCATTCAATAGTTACTAACATATTAAATATTAACAATACGTCAACGCATAAAAATATATTTTACATCGAGCATAAACGAAACATTGTTTGTAAGAAAACCTCAAAGCAGCTGGATACTGTACATATGCCCTTCTTCCCGAGCAAAATTTTGGATGCGTCTCTGCTTGTAATGAACTTGCTGAAATTTCTTTCAATTACTTTTCCCAATTTGCAATAAAAAACATAGTACGGTACGACATAGCACATATTTCTAGAATGCTACACATGTTAGAAAGGATTTGAGGAAAACTACTCATTCGTTCTGTCACAATGAGAATTCTGGTGGGTGGGAACGGATTTGAAGACAAACAAAAAGTTTGCTTTGGCATCTTGTTGAGGGGTGGCGAACGAAATATATTTTAAGCACAATTTTATAGTGAACTTATCTATCTACAATTAAGTGAGAGAATTTGATTGTTAAGACAGGTAGTACATTTTTTCTAAAATACAGAACATTTGCGATTCTCAGAGATCCTATCAAACGAAGTAATCCCCAAAACATTTTAGAAGAATGGAATCACTGATTAACAACTTATAACTCGCTTTTCTGTGAATGAAGACAACCTGACTCTTTCTCTCTTAACAGAAACAAGGAATTAATCAGCCGCAGGAGCAGTGAACGAAGGGCGAATAAACAAGGGCAGTGAAGTGCTTTGTTGGAATAATGTCTGTTTTTTAATTTCAAACATGCTTGCATATTCCTCTGCCACAAAGTACTTTGGCATTAAAATGCTTTGGAAATTACAGCTATGTTGTTATATGTTAATCCTGAAGGCTGTAGTCTCATGGTAATTCGGAAATTCGTAGCGAAGCGTCAGCTGGATAAGGAGAGGCTCTGATAAGGAGAATGGGAATAAATTCAGTTTCTAAATATAGAAAAAAATCCTCTAACACGTGGTGTAGCCAAAATCCATATTTTGTGAGTCCTTGATACCGAAAAATCGATTGACGGCATAACGTCCGTCTGTGCACAACGCTAGCGCATAAACCGTTGAGCCGATTTTCTCCAAAATTGATATTCCCCAATCTTTTAGCTGATGTCGTGGACTCTGGAATTTGAAACCGAAATTTTTAATTTGGAGGGTACTTTACATGAAATTCCTGGGCCTTTTCTAAAAATTTTGAAAAAATTGCTCCAATTTTTTTGATTAAATTTTGTTGTTGAGTAGTGCAAAGAAAATTCAAGAGAATGGTGCAGGTCTCATTTTCGTTGACATCCCCAGTTTTTCGAAAATTGGATAAAATACTGTTTAAAACTTCAGATTTGGAGATTGAGATTTTGGTCTCAAAAAGCTCAATTAAATTTCTTTGAAAAAAAAGTAGTTTTTTTGTAATTTGCGATTGAAATTAACAAAACAAATTCTCAAAAACCGCTCCAATTTTTTTCTTTAAATTTTCTTCACGTATGTAATAAGGAATGGTAAGAAATATGGCGCGAGTCTCATTTTCAGGTATTGTTAGTTTCGTTTCGAAAATTACCAAAAACATTTCAAAACTACAAAATTGAAGATAAAAGATTTTTGCCTCAGACAAAATCTGTTTTACAAAATAAGCTTTTTAAAAAGTGTCATACTTTTTTTTTTAAACTAGTAGTTTTTGCGGAATTTTTGCTTGAAATTAATGAAATATATGCACGTTTTACACCAACTACGGGCCACGAGAAAAATTGAATGATATGAAAAATAATTTATTTAATTTTAATTAGAATTTCCTATTGAAATTGCCAGTATTAATTATATTTTTCCTTTCTTGCTTTTTAACTTTTTTCTCAACGTATTGATGTATTTCTATTTAAGAAATCCGCAAAGCTTAATAGAAATTTCGCATATATGCAGCATCGATTGAGAAGCACTTGAGTAGCACTTGTTTTGTTTATATCATCCTCTCTCTTCCGAGAAACCATGGACGCTCTGTTTGTTGAAAAGCAAAATCTTTATCATACCTCAAGTGTGGATGTTAGAAGTCTGTGATGAAATTAAGCACTATTGAAACTGTTATCTTATGACGAAAGGCATCTTACGAACGTTCGTCATTATTTTGATGTCAATTGCATATATTCTAATTACTGTATTGATATTATTAGCCAAGCGAATGTACATAGTTTTGATAATGCTGCGTTAGCAACAGTTCACTTCTTGGTTGAATTGGACTTTTGAAATAATGGCCGAGGTGTTAGTGGCGCAGAAAATGCAATATTTCAGTATTATGTAGCGGTTTCCAATGACGCGAGGAAGTATGTGCTGTTGTAGCACCACTAGTTTCCAATTGCTTCTAGAGACGTATCAATTTGTTAAATGTGGTTTAAGGTCGCGACATCAGGATGGCCGCAATGTCTTGAAGCCCCAAGCGGAACTTCCGAAATAGTCGAGCGTCAGTTTAATTTCGAGTTCTTTTGAGGTTTAACTTTGTTTGAAAAACATTCATTTTCGACATTCTTGCATATTATTATCTTTAAGATTACAAGCGTTTTAATTTCTCCCTCATGTCTCGTATACGGCTTTAAATTTCTTTTTGAGGTTAAGTTGTTGTGGTGCGCACCAAATAAATATTTCAATGAGTATTTGCCTATTAAATGCTAATCGATGATGATTGAAAAATAAACAGGGACACAAATGAACAGATAGGGGGTGGAATCAAACTAATTAAACAATATTAATTATTTTTACACAAAAGTGATGTGATTACACTAGATGACGTTAATTAATTTCAGAACAATGAGGATCGTGCAGCCGATCTTAAGAACACTTAATTAACTTAATTTATTATCATGTTGTTCGTACTTTGCATACGACAGGCGTCTCAATAATGGCAGAACCATAGTTTTAAGCAATGTGGCCTTGGTATGGCTGGAATTAATAATTTGATTTATGTTGTTAATATGCGGATATTAAATAAAGTATTTTATCAAAGGTATAGAAAACTAAATACATGATTCTATCTGCCTTAGTTTTGTGTTGTCTCTAAAATGAGTCACCATTTTAAGGCGGAAGTCTTGAGGTATTTGTGCACGGAAAAAAAATAAACACGGCATCTCCCAAAAACTATACAACCCTCTTGCAACTGTAGGATAGTTACCTTTCCGAGTGTGTGTTAGCGTAGCTTTTGATATTGTGCAGTTCGACATAAGCACAATGTAGCGCAAGTCTTTCTTTCGTTGAGGGCTCAAAGATATATTTCTTTGAGCATCGTAGAATAGGTCATCCCTGCCATTGTTCTTAGAATTATGCATATTCGTGTAGTTATAGGGGCATATTTTCCACATTTCCTTAAAATAGAGACTTTTGTATAAAATCTATTTACTTGTGAGCGAAAGAGTTTGTCACTGTCTGCGTGTTCTTCTTCTTCTTCTTCTTCTTCTTCTTCTTCTTCTTCTTCTTCTTCTTGTGTATAAACAATACAATACTAGTGCCAATGTAGGATATATCTTGATAATATATTTTTAAACCAGTCAGAAGAAATTCAAGACATATAATGTACTTCACTAAGGTGATTATTTACTTCAATTATTTATCTCGCGAAGTAGGGTAGATTATATTATGTTTACGCAAAAACTTACGCTATCTTTTCATTCCAAACATGGTTCTCCTCAATTTTATCAAGAAAGAATGGAGTAAAAGAAATATTGTTAATTTTAATTGCATATTAAAAAGCATATTTTAGTTTTTTAGGTCATAAATGCATATTTTGAAAAGTATATTTGATGATTTTTTAGGGCATGAAAATCCTCTCTCTAGTAATCACCGACCTCCAAAACCCTTCAGTGCCAAAGAACTTTCCAACTAAACAACTGTTTCACATTGGAGCCAGTGTTTTGAGGTCTGGAAACGCAGTAGGTCGGCCCAACACTACCACCCACTATGCAATGATTTGTTAACTCAACGCTCTGTGACGTCACAAAAATCTGCTCTCCCGCTCGGAATCGAACCGCGGAGCAAAGGCAGTGCTGGACGCGGCGTTCGGCGTACAGTGTTCCAATGATGGTACGGAAGTGAGGGGAAAAGGTTCGCTCGGTAATTACGTTTTTAAATGATAATTATTATTTGAATCTTTATCATTCAATTAAATCTAAAAAATTAAAAATGGAACGTGGATTATTTCATAACAAAGCAATATTCACTCTATCGTAACCAGTACTGTAATTCCACTTCCGTTCTTCTAACACATAACATTTTTGCTGTAACAGTTTTAACATTCTAGTACAACATTTTATACAATGTTATAGAATATAACAATTTTAGTTCCTCCGGAAATAACGCAAGCACACAAAATTAAAAAAAAAAATTAAATAAGAGAGAAACATATGTCAGGTCTTCGGGTCTGACTATAACCCCCGGGAAAAAAATACGATGTTATGGCGGTTTTATCCAATTAAAAAAAACTGGTGGTGATGGCCCATTTCTGGCTTCAGATTTGGATTCAAAGCGTCGACATACATAGAGAATCACGTATAAAATCTTCGGGTCTGAAAACTTATTTGTGTACCTATGTAGTTAATGTTAACAAATCCGGGAGGGGTCACGTAAGAGAATTTGGACTCCAGGTGTGATTATCTATAGAGTACAGTTTTGTTTGAGATTGTTGTAAAGCCGCGTGATATTCTATTCCTTTTTTCATAATCTTCTATCTGCGAAATCCTTTTCTCATTTCATGATTGCAGTCTGTCTAAATTCTCAGAAAGCATTTTCATCTCACCGGTTTCTCTCAGATGCAAAGCTGCGTAATTCCTCTGACGGTTGAACTCTTTAACATACTGCAGTTCTTTCGAATGCACTAAACACTCCGCCATTGATAAGGTATCTACAAAAGGAAACTTTTCTTCCCATCCCGAAAGAAAATTAACGAGTGTAGATGGTCTCCCACTCATGTTCCCCGAAACACCAGTTAACTAGTTTGTGTTATCGACGCCAAACGTCTGCCGCTCGCTCGCTCGCTCGCTCGCTCGCTCGCTCGCTCACTCACTCACTCGCTCACTCACTCTCCCCCCCCCCTTTGCTCACACCGCTTCTCTGAGGCGCTGGCGAAGGAGAACTGAGCTCCGATATTTGTCCGCCAGTTAGCAAACACTGCACAATACACAATTTTTCTGACAGGAAACGGAAAAGTTAGGAAACAATATTCTTAAAAGGCAGCAGTGGCACCGGCAATACGCGTGTAGCCCTCGCCTTCTGCAGCTCCTCCCTATCGCCCCTTATCGGTGATTATCAGCGCGCGCCTGCTGCACGGGACGGGCGCCCGCCAGCTCACAACAGGAATGCGACGTCGGTAGCAAAACAGCGATTTTTAAAATTAAACGATCGTTGTTAATGTCACATATACCCATGACTAGAAGTGGGAAGTTCAACAAGGGGCCACAATTCCAAGAGACTGAAATAATTTGTTCTCTTATAAAAAATCGTATTATCTTAGGTTTCTTTCTCGCTATCGCTTACGCGGTAGAGAGAGACTTATGTAATGCTGGGCGAAGAAAGGTGAATTTTCGGCAGGAAAACTCTTTATTACAGGGCCCTAGTAATGAAAGTTATTCAAGTTAAAGATGGATTTAAAATTAATCAGAAATATATCAAGTAATTACATTTGAACACGATGCTATTTTACTCAAATATAGTGAAATTATTTTTGTGTGACTCAGAAATGTTAGAATAGCAGAGGATTGGAAATAAAGGGTTTAAATCAGTGAACAGTTAATAATTACTACTAGCTCTTACAAAGAGGTTTTGAAGAATCTAAAATAATGCGTACGTATTTTTCTTTGGTGCTTAGTACTGTTGCTAAAGAGGGAACCTCAAATATATTTTGAACAAAATATAAACAAACATGCAAAACAATTTAAATATTATTTTTTAAGTTGGAAAAATCAATTTTATTTTCGTATTTATTTGAATTCCGTGCTGTTCAATATTTCCATAATGATAGTGGAGCCATTATTTGACCATTAGGAATCCTTTACATTAATCCCCACTTGTAGGAACCAAATATCTTGAAATATGCAAATAAGCAGTGATAACTTCTAAAATATACACCAAAATATGCCCTATAAATGGTATTATTAACCCTTTGCAACTCTGCTTCTCTTATTTTCGTACCAATTGATTCAATCATACGACCCTTTACTCTTCGTATTTATTGAGCTGTAGCTCAGTTTAATTTCGAACATAAATAGTATTACTTTCCACAATTAGATGTCTGCCGCTAGGTACATTTAATATTTTGGATTAGAACTACGTTTGAACGCAATTAAGACATCGCTTTAACTCTGTCTTCGCACCACGAAAAGAGACGTTTTCTTTTTCGTGTCCTGTTTCGTGTCTCTCACATTTGAAAACGGATTCGTCAAATTTCAAGATAGATTGGACGTCAGCCAACACTCGAAACTATCGTGATTTTCAGTTAAATATCAAACACATTTCAGATAAGGAAATTCATGTAATCTTCAATGAACCGTGTACGTAAAAAACAGAATTACAAAATTTAAAATAAATCTCTTGAAATAAATAAGAATAGCTGTAAAAGTTTTCAAGCAAAATATGCAGTATAATTAGTGGTTTTAAAAGAATGTAATGATTATTAAGAAAAGTGGGAAAATGTGCATCATGAAATCATGTTTAAATTATTGGAAAGTATGTATTTCTTGACATCCCAAGTAAACATACTTTCTGATTACAGGCATCTACATGGGAAGTCGCTCCCTTGACATAATAAGGATTGTTGTGGCTGCCCTCTTTTTCACTTGTTGACAGCGCCTCCGTACCCTGTAAGGCTTTATCTGCGATCTCCGCTTCTGATACGGCGTATCTTCCCAGCGAGATATCCGCGTGCACAGGTGCAGGAAATCCCGCAGTCTGCTTCTCTGTGACGATCGCCCGTCGCTCGCCCTACCTGACACGCCGACACCAGATAACCCAGCGCGCGTGATTCACTAGCAGCTCTTGACAGCTTCCTCGTCACAAGCACTTTTCTGAACACTGTAATGTTATTTGTTCTAATAATCTCCGCCAGCTGTAATAAATATAGTAACGTTGGGAGATGAAAGTGAGGTTGCTGTCTAGAACGAGCAGTGGAGTCGGCTCGAAAGGCAGCGTAGTCGTTCATCTTTGACGCATTATTTTAGTTTTAGATCGTGAAGTAGGTGAGAAGAACGAAAAAGAAGGGACGCAATTAGGAGTGTGTTTTGCTGCTATTTGTGAACGGTTTCTGAAACGATACTTTGATGTTCTGTAAAATCTGCAACAAGAGACAATTGATAGTGAACCGATATGGTGCATAAAATCACGAAAAAACAGCAACAGTAATTACTGCATGAAAAAATATTTATTGTTCATTACACATAAAAACTCCGGTCTCTAGAAACTAACCAACAAACGAGTGACAGTAAAATATATGATAAACCACTGTTCGTTTAACAACCAAATCTGGTAACGAACTGCGGCTTTGAAGAAATGTTTTTCTGTAATTACTCGGGGTATTCCAGAACTGGATCGGCCAATTGGTCCCTTTCTGAAGAAAGATAGTAATTGAAAGATTGCCAAGGAGGATTCCTCCCTCGCGTAAAGAGTAACTGAAAAAGAGAAAGGAGTGGGTGCTCGAGTGTTAGTTCACTGAGCGCTAGCTAATTATGGGGCGCTGTTTGCCCCGCTTTCCCTCCTCCACTTCGTCGCGGAGATGTTCAAACGAAAGAGAGATTACACGATTTACAATTTTCGTACGAAACGCGCCGCAGCGTGTGTTTGTGTGAGTGGGGGGGGGGGCGGTCTCGCCCAGCTGCGCGAGCAGTGACGCGTTAGCTAGAGCGATGTCTGCGCACTAGGGAGAGAGAGAAAATAAAAAGGTTATCCTCAATCGTCCTTACTGTGCGATATGTAGGGGGCGGATTTTGATGACCAAAACATTGCCAAAAATTACCAATAAAATGCTCTTATAATACTTTAAAAATGCTATAAAAACAAAGAAAAATGAAGTAAAATATTTGATGAAAAACACTTCAGATGAACAACTCAAGCTGTTGGATATGTTACTGGTGTAATTGAGGTTTCTTCCTTTTGTTCAAGTGAACTCAGCTTGCAAACTTTGGGTTTGGACTTTTCTTTAATAAAAAATGTCTGCCCTTTTTGTCACGAAATCGGCCGAACTGACAATGGCGCCGATAAACACCATAGGAACCATAGATTACGTAGTACTCACAACTGCTGACATTACAATATACGAGCGAAGAAATCCAATAGGCTACTCAGAAATTCTCTGGTGAACATTTGTTTCACCTTGTAAATATTGTTTGAAGTAAGTACCATTAATATATTAAAATCGATTGAAGCAGCGAAAATGCATAAAAATGACGTAAAAAGGTAAAAACAAACGACTTATTAGTTGAAATCGACGAAAATGCCAATGCAAATGATATAAATGTCTTTGTTTGTCAAACATAATATGAAATTCTCTATACGAAAGTAATGTTCTAAAGTGAAAGAAAAAGATGACATTTCATTAAAATCCGCCCCGCCCCTTATCGAGGGGCGGATTTTAATGAAGATGTATCTTTTTTTCTTTTCCTTTAGAACATTACGTTTCGTTAGAAATTCATATATGTTATGACAAAACGAAATGACCTATTTTATATCATTGCATTGGCATTTTTCGTCGATTTCAACTAATAAGTCGTTTGCTTAAGAAATGTGACGGTTTTGTACGACCTGCAAATGTGTTACCCACTCGGTAGGAAATCACCGATGGTCGCATCCATCATAATTATGTAGTATTTATGAATTATGTATTGTAGAATTATGTAGTATTTATGAAAAAAATGTAGTATTTTGTAGATTACGCTACATATAGAAATAAGGTGGAAACGAAATCAACAAAACGATACGCTGCAACATACGTTGCTGCCTTGCACAACTCGAAAACGGTGTATCAAAAAAAATTGGTGCTTAAAACTCGGTCTGTCTCTATTCTGTGGGGGACTGCGAGTGTTTTTGACGTGATAAGCTACAAAATGATAGGGGAAAAAAGAGGAAATTATTATTAGAGAGATGGCTGGTACAAAATGTGCCAGTCATATTTCCTTCCTCTTCCGATGAGTGCGCGGTGCCTCTTCCGTTGATCAAAATCACCCGTTGACCAGGTTCGTGACTGAAGCATCACACGCCCGTTCCCACAAGCAAGGCTGACGCCGCTTGTCAAATTGCCACCGCTCCATTGTCGCGTCTGGCTGTTCCTCTGTGAAAAGTATGTGATGGTGATAATCTTACAGCCGGCGCGAGCCCAGAGTTGCACATCCCATTTTTAAGTAAATGTGCCCCATTACTGACCTCGAGTCCTATCCTACATTTCACCCGCGAGTGATGGAGGAAATAAAAATGCAACATCAATGTAACACTGTTAGTCATTAACGTACTTAGACCGATATACACCAAATAACTGATGCTGTTGAAGGCCCGGGGTTTATAAACAACAAAGTCCTCTGTTTGCAGTATAGGTTATGTGTCATTCAATACTTTTCATAAAACCAATATATTAGTATATGAATAATAATTTAAAAAAATACATGTTATTTGAATATGAGTATTTATACATCTTTATCTGTAACTCATTTGTTTCGATTCTTCTTAACGTTTGGCGTACTCCTTGACTGATCCCGGCCGTTAAGAGCAGCTTTTCGTACGCATTACGTCGATGTATCTGTTCAGTGTTCGAAAAAGAAGATTGTTGGCCGCCCGCTGAGCTGTGTGCGCGCCTCGCTGGGCCAGGTGGCCGTCGAACGGGGCACCCTGTGCGTGTGTTGGGGAGGGGGTGCGAGGGCGTGCTAGGGACGAAGTGTATGTGTATGTGTGTGTGTGTGTGTGTGGGGGGGGGCAACAAGGGACGAGGAGCAACGGAGCTCTGGTGCCGCAGCCGCCATTAACACGGGTCGAACTCAAAAGTAAACAAACCTACGTCGTGATGTGGAAAGAAGATGCCGGATCATATCATTTCTGTCGATAGAAGGCAACACTTTTGAAAGTGGGGTGACTCGACACTAGAAATAAGGTATTAATTTTTTTGAACTTATTTTGAGAAAATTAAATAAATTACAAAAAACAACAGTGTAGATAAAATGTATATTAATCGCTCATTTAATTATTTCTTTATGCTTTACGTTTTAATCGCTGGCATTGGCCCAAGGAAAAAGCGTACGGAGCTGTTACACGCCCGGAGTTGTCTCCAGGACTCTCGAGCAACGCTGTTGTCAGCAGCTGAGACGCTCTGACGAAATATTACACGGCGGAATATCTTAAAATGAGCGATAAGGACAATTGCTCACGAAAATTCACCCGACAGGAGAAATTATAGCTCATCTTGCAATCACTTACACCGCAGACGTCAATTTTTTACTTTGTTTCACATCGAGTTCGCATCAATTGTTTCCACCATAGGTCGAAAAGACAGTTACGTGTTATTTGAACGTTTAATTTATTACTTAATACAAAGTAAGTTTAAATGTAATTAATTTAAAGGCATCCCAGTTAAATGTCAGAAAAATTCTGTGGCATGCGAATTGAACCTATTTTATTTGTACATACATGAAGTGTGTCGTAGTAATTCGTCATTTGAAAAGACAAAATGCATTTGAAGAAATGGTAACGGAAGCTGAGTTGAATTCTGAAATGAGTATGCCAAACACATTTTAGTTAATTGGCGTAATTTTTTTTTGTAGTACGAACTAATGGAAACGTAAATGTATAGCTTTGGGATCATTCATAATATGCTAGTTGGCAGTCACTGAAGTGGTTTGTTTTTAAGAGTGTTTTACAGAGCCATGTACACTTTGGAATAAGCGTTTCGCTAAGTGCAACTTTACAATCAATAAACTGTAAACGTAAGTAGCGATTTCCATTCGTGACACTAAAAATAATGAGAAACTTAATACAATTTGTGGTGCTGCCAAGCCCTCTTCAAGGGGGGGGGGAGCTGCGTGTCCCCCTTGCAGGTGCGATGGGGTGCGCAGAGGGCTTGACTGCTTCGCCAGCAACTCCCCCATTTGCCCTCTCCCCCTAAGAGAGCCATTTGTTCCGCAGCCAAACCGGAACGACCCAGTGTTTCCACTGGCAACATTGGATTCGCAGACACCAGGAAGTCCAAGAACATTAAGAATGCGCCAATGTTAGTTATATATTTTTGAGAAACTGATCCTTCTGTTAGTGATTATGGAGTAAAATCAATTTTATCCACACACGTTTGTCCAATCGGCAGTAGGGTTACCTGGCCCTAAAAAACGTTTTTCTTGAAATATGTTGTATGTATCCAGGCACTAATTAAAACCCCGTTTTCAACCTCCTAGGCCATGTGCTAACTCTGGGAGGCTCGAAAAATCGTAATTTTCTTACTTTCTATGTTTTTTTCTAAAACTCTTTAATAATAAGTCATGTAGAAAAATAATTAAATTCAACTATGAACTGGAATTTTTGTATGAAACATTTTTTTTTCGAAACCAATTACCAATTTGCTCGCTACAGCTATTCACGAAATCGTATTTTTTCCTTTCTCCAAAATGTGTGCAACATACATGTTTTAGATATTATGATCAACCTATAATGAATATGATTATTACAACATGTAATACTATTATTTATCTCACCGTCGGTGAAAAATTTGCCTCACAAATTTAATCATTGTCCAAAATATCAATATATAAAAATGTGGTTGTGTAAACATGTGTTTTCGTGTTCCACCTTAACTCTTCAACGCGGAAACATAATTTCAACAAAACTTGATAAACATTATTACGTGGGAATTATATTGTGGGAAAGAATATTGCAGGAATAAGACGCCTCGAGAAGTGAGTGCGTACGGAGTGACATAAAAACGTAATTATGCAAGCAGAAATGCCCATATCTCGTGTAATACGCACTGGCACAGTGGGCGAGGCTGTTTAACACATAATTGTGATAAATAATTACCCGAGCAACGCCGGATTTTCGCCATTATGTAAATGGCGACACTGCACTTTGCCTACGAATCGCGATGTGTATTAGGAGCAATTCTCGATAATTCCAGAATTAGCCGGTTAATGTTTTCGTTACCGAAATTGTTCGAGAAAGTTTGTTGCAGAAAGCTTTCCGAACCATAAGTCACACTGAAGGCCGGATGAAGTTCACATACGCCATTATGAGGTGGCTGGGAGAGGCAAATAACCTAAAAGTACCGTTTCATCGTCTCAATTCACACTTATTTTTCATATAACTCTCAAACACATCACCATAATCCTCTTCATATATTTCTAGAGATTTTACTGGAAACCACTGACCGTAGCTTTGTTAGATTTCCGTAGGAACTTCACAATATTCTTTCATATTGTACACACAAATCAGTCCAATAACGATTATGGAATTGTCATAATGACTAATGACGATTTCAACGCGTCTTACTTACAGAATGTTTCGAATTCTCGTTTGATTCAGGAACGAACTAGTGAACCATAATATTTTGTATGCACCTCAGGCGACTTGCAACACCTTGGGCCAGATACCCTCGGGTTTGGAAGTCGCCCTTGGGGCAAAAACATCTACTTAACGCTCAAGGTTCATAAATAACTATTATGACTTTTTTTACAGGTAAAATGCCCCTGACAACGGGGCTGTATACATTTATTTTTTAACCCTTTGCAACATTATTTAAATGTACTAATCCCCAACGACCTTATGCATTTCGTATTGGGCATCAAGGAGTTTGCTGCTAGTCGTATTTTTCTACTGAAGATGCAATGAAATTGTGTTATAACATACTCGTGTATGTTACCTAAGCAATGTAAAATTTCGGAAATATTGTATTTCATTGGATGGGTACTTTGAAATTATATTAAACGCTCGATCACGTCACTTGAAAATCTTCATTACATGCTTGCAAATTACACGGGGATAACGATGACAAGTTGTATATACTTACGTGTAAATAAAAAAATGTAGTATGCGGCAATGGAAACAAAAGTAGAGGAAATAACATTTTGTGAGCAGAGATTTTATGCACACTAGTACTGAAATCAGAGGTAAGGAAATGATTATTGGAGCTAACCACTCGTAACAGTTTTCACAATTACGGATGCATTGGGGCTTTTAAGTGAAAATCGCATTCTGTTCACTGTGTCTTTTACTTTCAAAGTACCAATTCATTCAATTTGAGGAAGAAAGAGACAAGCCAAGGGAGAGTGACGCAACAAAACAGATGTAGAAAACGACTGCGAATAAAAACATAAAATAAAATTTCCTGTGTCCCAGATAGCACCGAAATCATCCTCGCGGCGCTCCTTTTGTGTCTTCGGAAGCCGGAATGTGTCTTGAATGGCGAGGAAGACGGTTGTGGTTCTGTGCACCGCCCGGGGACAATGAGCGGGATCCGTGCCGATGGCGGGGGCGTCGTCGTCGAAAAGTGAAGAAACGCGACGCGTGGGGGGAGGGGGCGGCGGGAGACACGCTTTCGCGGGCGGCGCTTTGTGAGGGCGGGCGAGGACGTCCGCTGCTCCGGCCTGCGCGGCGCAGCGCCGCCCTCATCCGGGTGGCTTTGGCGCCCGCGGCCTCCTAGAGGCTGGCGGAGAAAAGTGGATGAGAGGGGGGGGGGAACAAACATAAACGAAGAGCGGGGACGGTAAGAGTCGGTTGATTTGAAACTAGGAATACTGGATATAAAAATGAAATACTGTTTATCCGGCTCAAAGCAGTTGTCATTGAACTTGTTTGAACTTGTGCTTTACATTATATTTGTGGGAAACACTTTTTCACTTTTAATTTATTTTTATATTAGACGGAATATAGTTTTAATAGTTGAATGTGACGTTGTGAAATGTTGAATTTAATAGTTGAATGTGACGTCGTCGATGCTGTGAACCGTTTTAAGAGTATTTGCACGGGTTGAAAAGTTCTAAATGTTATGCATAACTTTGTTCAAATAAGCTCTTACAGACTCTGGCTTTGCACATACTAATGAACTGTACTAGGTGCTAGTGCATGTAGAAACTAATGATATTATACCCCTGTTCAAAACATCCCCAAACCCAATGGCCTTGTACGTTACGTCCGTGCGGGATATGAACGGGTAATATTGCAAATTGTAATCGCCGTAAGAAATACTTGCAGGTATGGATGATGCGAATAGTTAGAATTTAGTACAGCTACATTTCGTACACTTTTTTACAAAAAGCATAAAAAATATCGCATGTAGGCCGTTCTTCAGCGTCATTGTGCGACAAGTTCATTCTCAATTAGTTTCGAAAATTCTGTTGCAATATCATCTACAACGGTATTTGCTTAACATTTCCATATTTTTGTCCCCAAATTTTTCAATAGATTCAAACTCCACAGACTCAGTCTAATTTCTGTTCACTTCTACTTCTGCAATTGCTCTTTTAATCGTTTTGTAGGCGAATCTATATGGCGATACTCCCTTTTCGCCTTTTATTATATCCTAATTTATTTAATTAAATTTTCTTTCAAATTTACAACTTCATTTAATGGAGCAACCAAATTGCTACTAGGTATAGGGGCTTCATCAACGCCACCTACATGGATCTAATATTTAGGTGGCGTTGATTTAATTCCCTTTCTATGCATTAAAATCGCAATGCCAAAACACGAAAAAACAGGATTCGGAATTTTCTTAAAATCTTCTGGCCCTATTCCAAAACAAATTAATAGTTCCCCATCAGGAGATCGAGACGCGTCGACTGACACCTTGTATGTCTGGATTGGTGCACGGAAAGTGGTCTAATTGTGAGCGACGAATCCGCACACCAGTGTCGGAGCTAGACAATACTGGGCCCGGGGCAATGCCAAAACGTAGCTCCTCCCTTTCCTTCGAAATAATAATAATAATAATAATAATAATAAAAAAACAAAAAAATGTGAAAGTTGTATCAAGCAACTAGAGTGCAGTTTTATATCTCTGCCCCTCAAGGCCCTACTTCACGGTGGCATTATGTCACTGTTTTCGCGTCTTTCTCGGTCGTGCCGCTAGACGTCGCATGATCGCGACCATATAACATAGCTGGATACGGTCGCGATCATACGACTTCTAGCGGCACGGCCGAGAAAGATACAGTGACATACGTCACCGTGAAGTAGGGCCTATGCTATTTTATTTATTTCAACAAATAACAAAAATTACAACTTTTAAGCGAGAAAACGTTTTTGGAAAGATATTTTAAATAATAGTTTTAAGTAAAAAGCCCTCACACACACATGCGTACTCGCACATGCATATGCACACTCGCGGTTACTTAAATATACTACATAGGGATGTTACTGAACTGAGTACTTTCTTCCCTCGTACCAACTCTTTTTTCCCTCTTTGCATCAAATCTCTTTGCTTAAATGTCTCCCGACATGAAAACTTTTTCAAGACAAATCGTTTCATTGCAAGATAGTACTTGAAGTGCTCTACAAGGTGGCACCAGCTAATTTGAATTTCTCCGTTTAGTCCCGTAGGCCACACCACCCGCGCCTCCCCCTCCCTGCCATTCTTCCACTCTGTCCCTAACTCGAGTAGCACCCC
>BOPP01000036.1:8146384-8158000 GCA_017312745.1 Gryllus bimaculatus
CTATATATGAGGTTAAAGGAGGAGGGATGAAAAGTGAGGTTTATAAAGTTGAGCAGAGTTTTAATAGAGAGATGAGGTTAAAAGTTGTGAGTAATTTAAATAGTTGATGTTGACTGGAAGAATAGAGCTATGTGTGTGTGATGACTATATGAGATTGAAATTGATGTGAGGTTAAAAGTGAGGTTTCATTAAGAGAATTCGCATAGGTTCAATTGTAGCTGTGCGAGTTAATAGAGGAGATAGTACTCGAGAGAGTCAGGCAGACACGAGGATACGGAGAGAGAGTCCGTATCTGTGCACACACACTCAAGTTTCTTATTTCACAACTTGTACTTCACAACTTCATTTTTTCGAGTTTCTGCCCAGGCCATACATCCTCATATCTATTAGTTTGAAAACCTTTGGCTAGAATAGAATTCCTTCGCTCGCACTCTCAATGGAAATCCAATAATTTCAAGATTTTTCCAATTTTTCCAGAGAATTTAATTTTTTTTTTTCTGAATGTTATTAAAACCTTTGAAACTTATCGTTTTGTGTTTGTAAGATTCCTCATTCAAGAATTTTCAATTTTCCAGAGATTTTAAATTTTTTTTTTTTTTCTGAATGTTAATTTAAAACTTTGAACTACGTTTTGTGTTGTAGATTCTATTGGTATATTGAATATATTTCTTTGATGTCCCCTGAGCGGGGCAGTTGATTAACGTTTTTCGTCACTTTTTCTGTGCGAATTCTAATGAAAAAATGTTGAAGATACACAAGAGTGCTAAACGTTATTGTTGAAAGTATATTTGTTACAACTGTGCAGTGTGTCATCAAGACTGGGGGCAATGAAATTAGATCAAAAAAGTTTTACCCGAAACGTTTTTCTTCACAAAAGGTTTCTGACTGTATTCTCACGTTATTTGCGCTATTTACATCGTACACATATTTCTCAACTCACTTAATTTTCTTAACAACTGGTTATCAAAAACATCTAATTAAACAGCACAGCAATAAGTGAATTTGGATTCCAAAATTACAAACGAGTCTATCAAATCATCATCTTCAGTTACTCTTGACTAGCAATTCAACCATCTAAAATACATAAATTTTGTAATTCCATTCATACGAGTACAACTTACATTATAGCTCTAAAAAATTCCTAATATTAATTTAGAATATTTTGGACTCATAACAATATTCTTATTATTTTTCAACTTCTTGCATAATCTTTCTGAGCTCTAAAGAAGACGAAGTTTCTGAAAAACTCCTGTCATGAGCCAACCAGGGCGATACGAGAGCATCGCTGCGCACCGGATGGTTGTGTGACGCAGCCGGGGCGGAGGCCGGCGCGTTGCTTCCCGCCCCCGCCCCCGCCCCCTGCCCTACTTTCGTCATTGCCTCAGACTCCTTCGCAAAGTTGGACGCTAGGCGAACAGGAACTAGAGGGCCCTTTTTGAGGAAGTCAGGCCGCTCGGTAAGTCTCGGACAGATGCATCGCTGTGAATGTTTGATGACGCTGTTGCTAAGCAAGTCCATTAGTCCGAAAGCATTATCAAAGATGCAAATCGGCTGAGGTGGCTTAGTACATCCAATGATATCACAGCATTGCCTCTGACCGGGAGATCCTAAGCTCGAGTCCCGACTGTTCCAGGATTTCCGACAACAGCAAGATAGGTCGAATTCAGTCGCCGTATGATGAATGATGTCTACCGACCGACTGTTATGATCTATAGTTTTCCGTGGTTTCTCCGTTCAATAATGGGCGAATGCTGGAGCAGTACCCTAATAAACGAGCCACGGTCAGGGCTCGATCTTTTCTACCTCTTTCTTGTCCCAGCGAGAAGAGCAATCGCGTGTAGCTGGAATACGAAAAAAAGTGTCCCCCGCAAACACAATCGAATTTTATTTTAAGAGAAGACGTTTGCAGAATTCTTAACGAATAATAAAATACCGCCTTGCCCTTACCATACCGCCATCTGTTGTGTTATTCGCAGTTATTGGCAGTAATGTCTGTTACGGAAGAATTTTCTCCGCCGTTCTTGGTGTTCGAAGTACCCTATCCCTTTAGGTCGGATGATAACCAAGTGTAAGAATCTCAAGAGATATAAAAACAATAATAAACAAATTGAAATAATTGACTTTTATTCAAGAAGCCTGATAATTGACACATAGCCCAAAGCCACAGATCTACAAAATGAAACTTGTAATCATCAGAAATATCAGCATAGTATTCTACACCATCACCCATCATTTGTCTACAATAGCGAATCCATTTATAATACCAACATTGTCCGTATTCCATTTTCTAATAAATGGTGTTAGGAGAGCTTACACAGAAGCATGATGAACTACCACGTCTCCTGTGAACTACTTCAGGATCTTCCCTGTATAACATCCAACAGATATTTGGCAGTATAGAGTTTTTCCAGAACTCTTTAATAGTGTTACTCTTTTGGTGTGATGCCTTGGTGGTAAAGCTCACCTTGTTCATCGCTCAGGTCACGGAGTTTACGAAAGAAGAAATCTAAACAGGAGTGTAGAAAATATAACTTAATTGACATTTTACGTCCCGATTATTGAAATGTACACGAATGTCTCTTGATTTCATTAACAAAATCGGATTTGTATGCACTAGGAATATTCCCACACCCAATGTAAAGTACTCCAGGGATCTTGTTCTTTTGGAGTCATCGTTTGTGTTAACGCATCATCTTTTCGGAGCTCAAAGAAAACCCGGCTCGAGCTGCAGATTTTGGAATATCGCGTAGTAATCAATGAATTGTGTAGCTTCAATAACATTAACCAAGTTCGGGTATTGATTCCCGTTTTTGTTTAAAACCAGAAAATGCCAAATTACATTTCTTGGATTCGTGTGTAAGTAGAAATACGGACAATAGATTAGTAGCTCTAAACGTTAAATTGCCATTAGGTTAAATATTAGGCCATTGCATTTTACTGTACGACTGCCTTACGTAAGATATTATTATATACATATATATATATTATATATAATAATTATATATATATATATATATACACACTGCGCTTTTCGCGAATTCCTTTAACTTGAAAAATGATCGATTTAGTATTTCAGGTTTCGTCACTGCCCAACTAATAACTGTTCCATCACGTGCACATTCACTTTATTCACTTTAAGTGTCGTCGACCACAGGCCTGCGGTCTTGTCTCTCCAGCCGGCACACCGAGAGCCACATCCAGTTATTTTGGTTTCATTGGCTGCCTCGATTAGGCGCCAGCAATTTTCAAACTTTTCCTTCACCCGCCAACACTCTCTATTTGTCAATGGCATCGAAACAATCGACCTTCATGTTATGGTTACAAAGGTAATTTAACACAAAACTGTACTATTTGGAGTCCGAAGTAGTTCGGGATTTACAAAATGCCTTATGCAGTGCCATTCAGCCACGTTGCTGCTACTTCTTTAACTAATTCAACTGATGCGAGTAAACAACAATATAACATTATTACCAGCAGTTCAAAAGCTTATGAACGTTCATCACTTGGGCTCGGGACTAAAGACCGTGTCATATGAAATAAAGATGAAAAACATTTGATAGTATCTCATAATTATTATTTCCCCAGCCCCGTCATTTTCCCATTCTTTCACAATCATTCAATCCATTAACAAAAAACGATATTGGCTTAATCGTTCCCCAACTTAGTTACACTGTGTGTCAAATTTAAGTCCACCAAACAGGCCGATCACCCAACTTTGAGATTCAACTAAGTTCGAGCAGGATATGCATACCCATAATAGCATACAATCACATTGACTTGATCCCAATCCACAGAGACCTGACTTAACAGAAGCCCTCCCATTCAAATAGTATGCATTTACTGTTTTCAGACTATAATAATATAATAATAATAATAATAATAATAATTAAAATAATAATAATAATAATATAAGAAGAAGAAGAAGAAGAAGAGAAGAAGAAGAGAAGAAGAAAATTAAATTGAAACATTAACTTTCCAACAAGCGAATAAGCGTGGAAAACAATGGGTGAAGCTCTCTCAACGAATTATTCATAATTCGCCTCTCACATAGTTCGTTTAACAAATCAGGACAGCTAACCACGTAACCTTTGCTGCCACTCCAACATTCACGTGGCACACGAAAGGTCTGCGTCGCAATTCTTACGGATACGCCGCGCTTGTTGCCCCATGGGCGGGCGGGCGACCGGGCGGGCCGAACCGGGCGGGAACGACCGGGCGGGCGACTCGGGCGGGCGACGGGCGGGCACGGTGCGGGCCGACCGGGCGGGCGACCGGGCGGGCGGGGACCGGGCGGGCGACCGGCGAGCGACCGGGCGGCGACCGGCGGGCATCCGGTGCGGCGGACCGGTGCGGTCGCGACCGGGCGGGACGACCGGGCGGGCGACCGGGCGGGCGCGACCGGCGGGGACCGAGCGGGCGACCGGGCGGTGCGGACCGGGCGGGCGACCGGGCGGCGCGACCGGGCGGGCGACCGGGCATGGCGGAGAGGATCGCTACGTGCTCATTGCCCTCACGCATACCTCTCGTGTTTGTGCTTGGATCTCGCGTGCTGGGAGACGCGATTAGACTGGCCTCGCCCGTCTGTGGACAGTGGCACCAATGCGCAGACGCCGTGGGTGTGTTTGCGAGAATGCCCTCACACATCTCACGTTCGTGGCATTCACCTTCGAGTGTTTATCGGTAGCTTTCGTGTATAGTTGAAACGAATTGCCAAGCAACGTGGGGACGATAGGTACGTGAATATAATTTAATTATGCAGCGTGGCTTGTTGCCGTGCGAACATGCATTGCCAATTTGCAGAAGCTGACAGAGTACTAATGGGTAACCAACCAAATTCCATTTTACGCATCATTCATCATTACTCTACAATAATCATATCTGCTTAATTCATTAAATTTCGCCCATTCAACCGTCAGCCATCCATGTAAAAGCAAATCATCACTTGCTCAATGAAGTTCTCATGTAACCGAGTAAGGTTTGCATTGTCTAATAATGCCTTATCTGTTGATAATTACCAAAGTTGTTTTCATAATTGCCCATTATACAGATACATCGAATATTCTATTGATGTGAATATAAATGCATTTAATGAGAAATAAAAAATTCAAAATATTTTTTATGTCCTGTTCTGCACTTTCGTTTTAAAAATTGTTTTGACATTTTTGCAAAAACTGTTTTGTAGGAACTGCAGTTGAACACCAGATGAACGAGCGAATGTTTTCAACTATCTCTCTATTCAAACACTATTTATTCAGTTAGCCAACCCTACACTAATAACAGCCAAAGATGATAAAAGAAAAAATTTTCGAATAGTATTCAAAGCAAACATGGCGGATTGGATCTATCAGTCACAATGTCAAACTTGACCCAAAGACTTTTGAAAGAAAAATTGGACGTGGCAGAATTACAGGAGGAGGAAAATTTTTTCCGGTCTTTTGTAAACGTTCACGTGTGAGGAAGAGATGTTCGTTGCTTTTCCGCAGCAGATATCGTTCCAGCTACCCAGTGTACATGCTGAACCAACAGAGACTTCACAGATTTGCAGAGAGAATAAGTACAAGCGTGCACCTCTTGACGCGAAACATCCGACAGCGCAGAGCTCTCTCCGCTGCTCACAGTTCCTCCCGGATGAGATAATAAGACAAACATGGGCGAATGGGAAGGATCGGGGGATCTTTAGTGAAGGTGCGGACGTCATATCCGACGCTGGGGATTCCAGACGGCCGGTGCGGTGAACGTATGTATGATCAGCTGCGTTCCCCACTGCATTCCAGATTGTTTAATCGTGTGTTTAGACGCGTTGATGCAGGCAAACTGAAAAAATACGTGATCGCATCGTTTACATAAACTCCAGAATTCAATTGATTAATTCAGATTAATAAATAGTGAGTCCTGCGCGACAACGGATGAAGAATCATTGTCCTGTAAGTGTAGCTGGCATTGTTTTATCGCAGCGGTGGCGGTGATCAATGCTGTGATGGCCGAGATCGCCGACCTAGCCCGGCGACTTGCGGAGCAGATGTGTTTCCCCAACCAGGGTATATTCGACCAGTGGAGCACCCCGCCAGCCGGGACACGTCTCCAAGCTTCCTATGGTTTTCCGATAGTAATGGGAGTGTAGGATACGTAAATGGCTAAGGAGTAGGATAGGACCAGTAATGGGAGGGAAAGAATCGCGCGCGCGTTCGTGACCCTCGCGTTAGGTACGCTGTAACATTCGCAGTAGTGATCGAAGAAAAGCACGGAAAACGTCGAATCAGAGCAGCCGACCGCTAGAATTGGGACTGATCTCTGCAAATTGGGACTGAATTTCGACCTAGCTGTGTGGCTAGGCCGAAAATACGGCCCTCGAGGCCTTCGAACGCTTGGATGTCGCGTTAGTGGCAGTGCGCGACATCAATTGATGCCCTGAGCCCACCCACACCTCAACCAAGTGCGAAAAGTACTTAGGAGTTCACATTTAAAGATCTGTAGATAGGGAGGTTCTGTAGAATAGGAGTTCACATTTGAATCCAACTGTGAACTCCTATTCACAGAATTTACAGGTTCTTTCGATATCAACTAAATCCCTATTTCGACAACGTGCTATTTGATAGATATTCCTCAACAGGCATCCCTACTGTTTCCTCCACACAATTTCAGTGAGTGCTAGAGCACTCCCATAAACAACTGGACTAGGACAGGGCGCCGATTCTGTTTTTCCCCCTCCACACGTTCCTCTCATCTTTGAGCTCGGAGTTGATCTTTCCCATTTGTTCCCACACATGCAATTTTTCATTATTTACTAGAAACGCTTCGGCCAGTATAACCCTAAGCAAATATTGGACTTTAACGACACACCCCAGGGAAGAAGAAAAGATGTACCAAGTTGAAGAAGACCGAAGAAACAGAAGAAACCATTGATCCCCGTATTTATTTAGTGCCGTTATTAGTACACATCCGTTCGTTTCTCAATTCTTTGATTTGCAGCGTAGACAAACGCCAACCTCTCCTAGTTCATAAAGTGACGGTTTACTGAAATCCTGATGCGCATTTCTTGTCGGGGATCTCACGGAAACAAACAACGCGAGCCGCACACGCGTCCCACACGCGCTAACGGCGCATGCGTGAGGCAACAGCTGCTTCCACTCTACGCATGCGCACACGCTCGCGCAGCCTCGCTTCCCCACACACCGGAGAAGGAAGAAAAGCAATTCAGGATTAAAGGGGAGAAATAATAAGAGCGTGGCCGAATCAAAAGGACAACAAAATTCAGGGCGTGGATGAGAGCAGAGGGAAATTAAACTGCAGGAAGGGGCAAAATTTTAGACGTTAATCTACGTAATAACACGGTGGTTGCGAAACATTTTCCTAATAATCTTTTTCAGGGCACCTTAGAACAATGATTCACATCTTCTCAGCTTGCCCCATTCTACGAGTAGCCACCGGTCGGAATACACGAATAGGACGGTAAGGACCAGTTGTTAACCTCCGTTGGGCAGATCTGTAACGCCCAAGTTCGAGACACATTTTCTCAGCGTGGTACAAAAACAAGTACCAAAAAAAATGAAATTCCCGGTAGAGCTGTGTACCCCAGTATGACCAACAATTCCACACTGGGCTACGATAGGAAGCAAAGAAGCCGGAGATTGTTATTTCGTGTTCTGGAGATAACTTAACTACTTGTAAATGATGCCCAGAACGTCAAACAGAGCAAGGCAATCTTAAATAGAAATTAGAAGTTAGTTGTCGCTCGAAGGGGTGTTTAAGCATAATATCGTACCAATGGTCAAACGATCTTATTAGATTTGTCTTCCGCAAAATGTATGTAGAACTTGGTGCCAAAACTCCCAGCTCATTCAAAAAAGACTACGAAGACCCATATTTTTCGCAAATAATTGAATAGGCTCTCCACTGTTCCTGGATCTTATCCTTCTGGATATCGGTACCTGAGTAGAACTGAGTAGAATGGACTAGGATCTGGGAGATTCAGACGAATAACATCTTTAGTCATGCCTTATTGTGAATAATAATAATTGTATATTTAATTAGACCGATATGATTACGTATTTTAGACGAAACTAAGAGAAAGAAGCCCTGAAAGAGCACCAGGAAACCGAAAATGCTGACCCCGAAGAAGATGTGAATGTACTAATATCCGGAGGAAATTAGCTGTAGCAACAAAGGAAATGAGAGTGACGAGAGGCAAGGAAGGCAGACAGGGGCGCAAAGGAGGCTGCGGGGGCGCGACGCGGACGGCTTAACGGGACGCGAGGCGCGCGGCGACGGCGCGTAACTCCGCCTCGCTTCGCAATTCGCGTTCCTCATCGCGGCGTTCTCTGCTCTTCCTCTTATTCAGACTGATTCAAACAACAGTCGCAAACGCGGAACAAAAGTATAGTGTAGATACAGTTGTTCTGAGACGGCTGTGAAAATTGCCGATGAAGATGTGCTAAATTTACACTACCAATATTAGGGCTTGATGCCAATTGATATTTGTTACAAATAGATAAAGGGAAAAAATGAAAATTAAGAAAGATTATGAAAAAAGAAGAAAAAATATGCTAGACGCACAAACCGAAAATCATGGAAGATGCTTACGCAACAGAATACGGTAGTTTAAGAATTGAAAAGCTGTCGTTGTTTTCAATCTACCTGTACTTCTTTTCCAGAATGAAAATTGGTTAACCGCGACGTCTAAAAATTTAAACGAAATATGCGTATTTCTCCATTTATTCCTCATGACGTCAGCAGCACTGTACAATGTATATTAATATAGTCCTTTATGAACTAGAAAGGGATTTGACAATGGTTTATCTTCTGGTTTGCTGCCTTTATCTTCCTTCCTGTCACACCGTAAACAAGTTAGTTGCACGCGCGCGGATACAATTGTTTATCCTAAAGGCAGTAGAGGGTGCGCATCTTCAAGAATAAAGTGGTCGGCCACCGTTTCAAATGGTGTGATTGCTCGCCCCTTTTGTTCTCAGAGGAGCGCGTCCTGCGCCCTGACCCGCGCGGTGGCAACGGCCGGACTTTTGCAGAGTCGCGCCACGGTCGCACTCTGATTCGCCCCCCCGTCCGCGCTCCATGCGCGCTCTTGGCATGCGCTTGCCGACGGCCGCGCGCCGTCCCGCTGCCCTTGCCCCCGACAGCCACGCGGCGGCGCGCTCCTGCAGCAGCTGCAGGTTGCAAGCGCGTATGCGAAGTCTCTGACGCCTTTCGATGTGTACCTTCACCACGCGCACTTTTGTTGAACTCTCCTTTTGCTTGTAGTGCGTACGAGTAGAGTGTCAGTGTGAGTTACTAATTTGATAGCAATGCAGAGAAAACCAACCTGCAGTTCGTTTACCGTTGAAAATAAGTTTTGTAAACTCGGGGAGCGAAAATGTTTAGTTTTTTCAAATGTTGCTAATCTCACGCTTTTTAAATTTTTGTATTTTATTTTCTTTATTTATATTTAACTTTTACTCATTCTTCAACTAGTTTTATACTTAAAATGATGGCGAAGTGATTCTGGAAAACTCAAGAAAACGAAACGAAATGATCTTCTCTCCGTACGTCACATACAGTGGTTTACTGTTTTTTGACTAAGCTTAAAATCCAAATCTAAATCAAAAATCTTTTAATTCTAAATCATCAGCGGGACCTATGCGTAGGCGGGAACATTTGGTGTTCGCAGCGCGTCGACTCCTATGACATTAGTCCCGTGAGTGTATGGTTGCATGGTGTAAAGGCGGTGACCCTTCCTTATGGAACGGTAAGTTCTGCGCGGGACCAACACGGCGCGCTTTGGCCGGCTTCCCACCTCAGGTGTCTCCCTGCGGGGGCAATCTCAGCTCTAAAGCTCCTGATGGACTTCTGCTATACATAAATATGCGTAATGTAGAGTGCATGGTGCTGTGTGAAGGAGTATGGAGCGAGTATGTATTAGTAGAGAAGTGAGGACAAGAACGAGAAATGAAGGAAGTGTAGTGTGACGTTAGTGAAATAAAAGAAATAAATTTCTGGCCACACGTCGTAACACCATCCAAGCCAAAAAAAGGCGCGAAAACGCAAAGTCCGGGAGCACGACGCCAATAACAAAAGAAAAAAATAATATATTAAAGATTAGACAAGTACAATGAATTGCTAATATTAAAACACTCCGGCAACCTTTCCTTTTCGAACACTGCTTTACCGCAGAAAATTTACAAAAGCCACGCGTGATGCCGCTTGTCGGACCTCGTCCCGTGACAATTACCCGTCACATGGCCTGACGCCAAAATTTAACCCGGTCGTGGCGACCGTGTGCCTACAGCACGCCGAGATCGTCGGCCCTTACTCTCCGGGGACATCTCGCCCCACTCCTACACCCTGTACACACACTACAAGCTTCCCGATGCAAACTGAATGAGAACGCGCGCGCCAGATGGGCCGCCGGTTAAATAGTGAGGCTGACCCACGCCCCACCACTGTTCCATAATAGCTCGCGGCTGGGCGCGCCAAGCGCCTCGGCTGGCCAGCCTTGGCTTTTACGCCCCACACAGGGATTCTCAGGGTTGGCTGTGCCTGTCTTCGTAAACGAGGCTCGCAGGCTAGCATCCTCGGAGTTTACAGCCTACGGTATTTTTGGCTCTGCGTTCACCTGAGTCACCCGCCAGAGCGCAAACTCCGAAGTTCAGGCTCAACCCCTTCTCCCCCGCAAGGTACTCTTCACCGACCTAAACGGTTCTGAGCCCTTCGTGTTAAACGACGCCACAGTAGAAAAGAAAGTGGAGAAAGTGGGGAACATCGCAACGTGATTCCGATGCTGTTTGTTAAGGTCCGGTCCGGCATTCCACCAAGAATCCGAGCGATGAAAACCCACGCGAAGGACTATCGTTCAGAGCAAGCCGGCCTCCGTGTCGAGACGTAGTTGAATATAAAAATGAGCCAAGTTAATAGCGCCGAAAAATCCGCCACCATCAGAAGACGTACCCCCCCAAAAAAAAACCTCCCAATCAATGATGCTTGCAGAAGACAAACGTATTGATTTCCAAGGATTGAAGAAGTTTTGTTTCTACCTTTACGGATTATGCCATTGTTCGTACACCTTACGGATTGTGGAAGGCGGTTTAACATCTGTACAACGAATGACTGGAATTTGTATGCCTCTGTCTTCAATTAACATTACATGTTTAGACGAATGTAGACTACTTCGCAACCTCAATTACTCTTTACTTGAAAATTACAAAAGATCATCTCACATATGATTCTTTGTAATATTTCTGAAATGAATAAATAGTTTTCGAGATAGGAGGGTTTCGATATGGATACGAACTGTGCGAATCCTCAACGGCAAAGCGTTTCATCAGAAACTTGCTATTGCTGGGAATGAAATGAGACATCATTTTGTCTAGCGTATCTCCAAAAAAAAGTAAAGAGAGGAGAAACCAAAGAGTTTCTGCCCATGGCCCCTGAAAAAAAACGATGTTCTAAATGTTTCCCTCAGTGGTCCCAAACATGACAGTCCTCCCTCTTCTTCATATAAATGGCCGTTAAATTTTCTGAAGATGAGTAAGGGCAAACTGGGGAACCATTTCAAGCTATATCTGCTGAAAATGGTCCGAAAAATCCCAGCGCAAGCAGAAATGAAGGAAGTAGGTATCTTCTACTAAT
>BOPP01000036.1:8158025-8171250 GCA_017312745.1 Gryllus bimaculatus
TCCGTAAGGTAGAAACAAACTTCTTTCAATCCTTGAAATCAATGCGTTGTCTCTGCAGCATCATTGACTGGGAGGTTTTAAGGGGGCGGGGTACGTCTTCTGATGGTGGCGGATTTTCGGCCTTATTAACTTGGCTCAATTTAATTCAACTACAGTCTCGAGGAGGCCGGCTGCTCTGAACGATAGTTTTCCGAGGTTTCATCGATCGATTCTTGGTGAATGCCGGACCAGGACCTTAACAAACAGGCATCGGATCACGTGCAATGTTTCCCCACTTCTCCACTTTTCTTTCTACACTTCTTCATTTCTCGTTCTTGTCCTCACTTCTCTACTAATACATACTCGTCTCCATACTCCTTCACACAGCACCATGCACTCTACCATACCATATATGTATAGAGTCCAGTCAGGAGCTTAGAGCTGAGACGTTGCCCCGCAGGGGGAGACGCCTGAGGTGGGAAGCCCGGCAAGCGCGCGTGTTGGTCCGCGCAGGATCTTACGTTCCATTAAGGAAGGGTCACCGCCTCTTACACCATGCACTACCCTCATGGGACTAATGTCCATAGGAGTCGACGCGCTCGAAAACACCAAATGTTCCAGCCCTAGGTCCCGCTTGATGATTTAGATTAAGATTTTTGATTTAGATTTGGATTTACTTAGTCAAAAAACAGTAAACACTGTATGTGACGTACGGAGGAGAAGATCATCTTCGTTCGTTTTCTTGAGTTCCAGAATCACTTCCCATCATTTTAAGTATAAATAGTTGAAGAATGAGTAAAAGTTAAATATAAATAAAAAAATAAATACAAAATTTAAAAAAGCGTGAGATTAGCAACATTTGAAAAACTAAACATTTTCGCTCCCGAGTTATACAAAACTTATTTTCAACGGTAAACGAACTGCAGGTTTGTTTTCTCTGCATTGCTAACAAAATAGTAACTCGCCCTTACCTGTACTCGTACCACTACAAGCAAAAGGAGAGTTCAACAAAAGGTGCGCATAGTGAAGCTACATTGAAAACGTCAGAGACCTTCCCATACGAGGCCATTGCAACCTGCAGCTGCCTGCAGGAGGCGCGCGCTGGGCTGTCGGGGGCAGGGCACGGGACGGCGCGGCGGCGTCGCAGCGCATGCAAGAGCGCGCATGGAGCGCGGACGGGGGGCGAATCAGAGTGCGACCTGGAGGCGACTCCTGCAAAGTCACGCGTTGCCACCGCGCGGGTCAGGGCGCAGGACGCGCTCCTCTGAGAACAAAAGGGGCGAGCCAATCAGCAACCATTTGAAACGGTGGCCGACCACTTTATTCTTGAAGATGCGCAACCTCTACTGACTTTAGGATAACAATTGTATCCCGCGCGTGCACTACTGTTACGTGTGACAGGAAGGAAGATAAAGCAAGCAAACCAGAAGATAAACCATTGTCAAATCATATTCTAGTGTCATAAAAGACTATATTAATATACAATTGTCACGAGTGCTGAATGACTCATGAGGAATAATGGAGAAATAAGATATTTCGTTAATTTTTTAGACGTCGCGTTAACCAATTTTCATTCTGGAAAAAAGTACAGGTAGATTGAAAACAAACGACAGCTTTCATTCTTAAACTACGTACTTCTGTTGCGTAGCATCTTCATGATTTTCGGTTTGTGCGTCTAGATATTTTTTCTTCTTTTCCATAATCTTTCTTAATTTTCATTTTTTCCCCTTTATCTTATTTGTACAAATATCAATTGCATCAAGCCCTATATTTGTAGTGTAAATTTACACATCTTCATCGCAATTTTCCAGCCGTCTCAGAACAACTGTAACTACACTATACTTTGTTCCGCCTATTGCGACTGTTGGTTTGAATCAGTCTGAATAAGAGGAAGAGCAGAGCACGCCGAGGATGAGGACGCGAAGCGAAGCGAGGCGGAGTACGCGCCGTCGCGCGCGCCTCGCGTCCCGTTAGCCCCCGCGTCCGCCCCCGCAGCCTCCTTTGCGCCTGTCTGCCTTCCTTCCTCCCCACTCTCATTTATTTGTTCTAGCTAATTTCCTCCGATATTAAGTAACTCACATCTCTTCGCCAGCCATTTTCTTTTCCTATGCTCGTTCAGCACTTCTTTCTCTTCTGTTTTCGTCTAAAATACGTATTCATATCGTACTAATTAAATATAAATTATTATTATTATTCACAAAATGCATGACTAAAGATGTTATTCGTCTGAATCTACCCAGAGTCTAGCCAGGTTCTACTCAGTATCTACTCAGGTACCATATCCAGAAGGATAAGATACAGGAACAGTGAGAGCCTCTTCAATTATTTGCGAAAAATATGGGCTCTTCGTAGTCTTTTGAATGAGCTGGGAGTTTGGACAAGTTCTTACATACATTTTGCGGAACAAATCTAATAAGATCCGTTGACCATCGGTACGATATATGCTTATACACCCTTTCGACCAACTAACTACTATTTCTATTTAAGATTTCCTTGCCTCCTTGTTTGACGTTCTGCATCATTTACAAGTAGTTAAAATTTATCTCTAGAACACGAATAACAATCTTCGGCTTCCTTGCTTCTATCGCACGCCCAGTGTGGAATTGTTGTTCATACTATACACAGCCCTACCGAATTCAGTTTTTTGGTACTTGTTTGTACCACGCTGAGAATGTGTGTCGAACTTTGGGGCGTTACAGATCTGCAACGGAGGTTAACCACAGTCCTTACCGTCTCTATTCGTGTATTCCGACCGTGCTACTCGTAGAATGGGGTGCTACTCGTAGAATGGGGTGCTACTCGTAGAATGGGGTGCTACTCGTAGAATGGGGCGAGCTGAGATGTGAATCATTGTTTCTACGTGCTCCTGACAAAATCCTGGAAATCAATTATGGAAAATGTTCGCATCCACCGTGTCATTTACGTACAATAACGCCTAAATTTTGACCCTTCCCTGCAGTTTAATTTTCCTCTCTGCTCTCATCCACGCCTGAATTTGTTGTCTATTGATTCGCCCACGCTCTTATTATTTCTCCCCCTTTATCCTGATTGCTTTTCTTTCCTTTCTCCCGGTGTGTGGGAAGCGAGGCGTGCGCGAGCGTGTGCGCATGCGTAGAGTGGAACGCAGCTGTTGCCTCACGCATGCGCCGTTAGCGCGTGTGGGAGCGTGTGCGGCTCGCGTTGTTTGTTTCCCGTGAGATCCCCGACAAGAAATGCGCATAGGATTTCATGTAAACCGTCACTTTATGAACCTAGGAGAGGTGCGTTGTCTACGCTGCAAATCAAAGAATGAGAAACGAACGGATGTGTACTAATAACGGCACTAAATAAATACCGATCAATGTTCTTCTGTTTCTTCGTCTTTCTTCACTTGTACATCTTTTATTCTTCCCTCTGTGTCGTTAAAGTCCAATTCTTGCTTTAGGTTATACTGCCGGGGCGTTTCTAGTAAATAATGGAAAATGGACATGTGTGGGAACAAATGGGAAGACCAACTCCGAGCTCAAAAGATGAGAGGAACGTGTGAGGGGGAAAAACGAATCGCGCCCTGTCTATGTCCAGTTGTTTATGGTTTTGCTCTAGCACTCGCCTGAAATTGTGTGTAGGAAACAGTAGGGATGCCTGTTGAGGAAGATTATCAAATAGACGTTGTCGAAATAGAGATTTAGTTGATATCGAAGAACCGCGCAGTTGGATTCAAATGTGAACTATTCTACAGAACCTCCTATTCTACAGATCTTTAAATGTGAACTCCTAAGTACTTTTCGCACTTGGTTGAGATGTGGGTGGCTCAGGGCATCAATTGATGTCACTGCAGTGCCTCTGACCGGACGATCCTATCGTTCGAGTGCCGACGAGGGCCGTATTTTCGGCACTAGCTACACAGCTGGGTCGAATTCAGTCCCAATTTGGTGGAGATCAGTCCCAATTCTAGCGGTCGGCTGCTCTGATCGACAGTTTTCCGTGCTTTCTTCGATCATCTACTGGCGAACGTTAAGCAGTACCTTAACCAGAGGGTCACGAACCGCGCGCGATCTTTCCCTCCCATTACCTGTCCTATCCTACTCCTTACATTTACGTATCCTACACTCCCATAATTATCGGAAGACCAGACGGAAGCTTGGAGCGTGTCCCGGCTGGCGGTGCTCCACTGGTCGAATATACCTGGTTGGGGAAACACACTCCGCAAGTCGCTGAGTACGTCGGCGGATCTCGCCATCCAGACATTGATCACCGCCACCGGCTGCGATAAAACATGCACTACACTTACGGGACTAACGACCTCAGCTGTTGTCGCGCAGGACTCACTATTTATTAATTGAATTAATAAATTGAATTGTGGAGATTATGTAAACGATGCGACAGTATTTTTCAGTTTGCTGCATCAACGCGTCTAAACACAAGATTAAACAATCTGGAAATGCAGTGGGGAACGCAGCTGATCATACATAGTTCACGCGCCGCCGTCCTGGAGGTCAGGTCGTGGATATGACGTTCGCAGCTCTACTAAGATCCCCAATCCTTCCCATTCGCCCATGTTTGGCTTAATTATCTCATCCGGGAAGAACTGTGACAGCGGAGAGAGCTCTGAGTAGTAGGATGTTTCGCGTCTAGAGGTGCACGCTTGTATGTTATCTCTCTGCCAATCTGTGAAGTCTCTGTTGTTTTCAGCATGTACAATGGTACTGGAACGATATCTGCTGCGGAAAAGCAACGAACATTCTTCTCAACGTGAACGCTTACAAAAGTCCGAAAAATTTTCCTCCTCCTGTAATTCTGCCACGCAATTTTCTTTCATAAAATGTCTTTGTCAAGTTTGACATTGTGACTGATAGATCCAACCGCCCATGTGTTCTTTGAATACTATTCGAAAATTTTGTTCTTTTATCATTTTTGCTGTTAAATTAGTGTGGTTGCTAACTGATAAATTAGTGTTTGATAGAGAGATATTGAAAACATTCGCTCGTTCATCTGGTGTTCACTGCAGTTCCTACAAAACAGTTTTCAAAAATGTCAAAACAATTTTTAAAACGAAGAGTGCAGAACAGGATATAAAAAAATATTTTGAAATTTTTTATTCTCATTTAAATGCATTTATATTTCACATCAATAGCATATTCGATGTATCTGCTATAATGGCAATTATGAAACAACTTGGTAATTATCACGATAAGGTCATTATCACGACAATGCAAACCTTACTCGGTTACTTGAGAACTTCATTGAGCAGTGATGATTTGCTTTTACATGGATGGCTGATGGTTGAATGGTGAATTATGAATTAAGAGATATGATTATTGTAGATTATGAATAAATGATGCGTAAAATGGAATTTGGGTTGGTTACCCATTATGTACTCTGTCAGCTTCTGCAATTGGCATGCATGTTCGAACGGCACAAGCACGCTGCATAATTAAATTATATTCACGTATCCTATCGTCCCACGTTGCTTGCAATTCGTTTCAACTATACACGAAAGCTACCGATAAAACACTCGAAAGGTGAATGCCACGACGTGAGATGTGTGAGGGCATTCTCCACAACACACCCACGGCGTCTGCGCATTGTGCCACTGCCACAGAGGCGAAGGACCAGTCTAATCGCGTCTCCCACACGCGAGATCCAGCACAACACGCGAGGTATGCGTGAGGGCAATGAGCACGTAGCGATCCTCTCCGCCATGCCCGGTCGCCCGCCCGGTCGCGCCGCCCGGTCGCCCGCCCGGTCCGCACCGCCCGGTCGCCCGCTCGGTCCCCGCCGGTCGCGCCCGCCCGGTCGCCCGCCCGGTCGTCCCGCCCGGTCGCGACCGCACCGGTCCGCCGCACCGGATGCCCGCCGGTCGCCGCCCGGTCGCTCGCCGGTCGCCCGCCCGGTCCCCGCCCGCCCGGTCGCCCGCCCGGTCGGCCCGCACCGTGCCCGCCCGTCGCCCGCCCGAGTCGCCCGCCCGGTCGTTCCCGCCCGGTTCGGCCCGCCCGCTCGCCCGCTCGCCCGCTCGCCATGGGGCCAACAGCGCGGCGTATCCGTAAGAATTGCGGACGCAGACCTTTCGTGTGTACCGTGAATGTTGGAGTGCAGCAAGTGTTACGTGGTTATCTGTCTGATTTGTTAAACGAACTATGAGAGAGGGAATTATGAATAATTTCCGTTTGAGTAGAGTTTCACGCAATTGTTTTTCCCACGCTTATTTCGCTTGTTGGAAAGTTAATGTTCATTTATTTTCTTCTTCTTCTTCTTCTTCTTCTTCTTCTTCTTCTTATTATTATTATTATTATTATTATTATTATTATTATATAGTCTGAAAACAGTAAAAATTGCATAACTATTTGAATGGATGGCTTCTGTTAAGTCGGGTATCTGTGGATTGGATCAAGTCAATGTGATTGTATCTATATGGGTATTGCATAACCTGCTGAACTTAGTTGATCTCAAGTTGGTGATCGCATGTTGGTGGTACTGAAATGTTGACACACAGTGTACGTAAGTGTGGGAAGCGATTAAGCCATATCATTTTTTGTTACGGATTGAATGATTGTGAAAGAATGGGAAAATGAGGGGCTGGGGAAATAGAATTATGAGATACTATCAATGTTTTCATCTTATTTCATATGACACGGTCTTTAGTCCCGAGCCCAGTGATGAAAGTTCATAAGCTTTATGAACTGACTGGTAATAATGTATATTGTTGTTTACTAGCAGTAGTTGATTAGTAGAAGTAGCAGCAACGTGCTGAATGGCACTGCATAAGGCATTTTGTAAATCCCGAACACTTCGGACTCCAAATATGTACAGCTGTGTTAAGATTACCTTTGTACACATACATGAAGGTCGATGTTTTGATGCCATTGAAAAAGAGAGTGTTGCGGGTGAAGGAAAAGTTGAAATTGCTGCGATAATCGAGGCAGCCATGAAACCAATAACTGGATGTGGCTCTCGGTGTGCCGGCTGGAGAGACCAGACCGCAGGCTGTGGTCGACGACACTTGAAAGTGAATAAAGTGAATGTGGCACGTGATGGAACAGTTATTAGTTGGGAGTGGACGAAACCTGAAATACTAAATCGACGATTTTCAACTTAAAGGATTCGCGAAAGTGGCAGGACGTAAGGCAGTTCGTACAGTAACATGCAATGGCCTAATATTTAACTAATGGCATTTAACGTTAAGAGCTACTAATCTATTGTCCGTATTTCTACTTACACGAATCCAAGAAATGTATTTGTCACTTTGCTGTTTTACAAAAACGGAATTCATGACCGACTTGGTTATGTTATTGAGCTACACAATTCATTGATTACCTACCCGGATATTCCAAATCTCGAGCCGGTTTTCTTTGAGCTTGACAACTGTAGCTCACGAGAGGCAACGCTGGCGGATTTTCAGTCCAAGACTACTACATGCTCACCCTCGCTCCATTTCCAATAACATGCCAACTACTAATTAATTTGTGTTAATGAAATTTAAATAATATAAGTTGTCCATGTGTACAGGATGATTGACAAAGTACTTACCCATCCATGCGAAGTGTCAAGGGTAAATTACGTCTTCAGTAGATTACCTATATACTACGTCACCCTTAGCGGAATTCACAAATCACCCTCAAACAGGGGCGGATTCAAAAAGTATTTAAAAGAAAATGAAGTCAATTTTAATTCGGAGACTCACAATTTTTTAAAATATTTTTTTATGATTTCTTCAAATACAAATAAATATTCATGATGAGAATACTTCTTTCGATGTAATGGAATCTATAGTTGGAAATTATTGTGGATCAATTGAATAATTACAAAAAATGTGTCTTTTGGGTAGACATGAAATCATAGCCTTCCCACCCTTTGGTCCGAAGCAGCTTTCAAATGTTTTGCGCCAAGATGGTACTCGCTTGGCGGCCCTGGTCCACAGCTTATTTGCGGGCCACCGTCGCTGTCTGCTGCTTCAGAAAGGGGGGCGAAGCTCGGGCGCGGTTGGCTCTAGCCTAGTCAAACAGGCGAGTGGTACACGGGGCACTGCTGAGGCTCACTTCGGGCAGACTGTCCGCACTTCTTGCATTTGGCCAATGGTTTAAATGACTAGATGAATGCTTTCGAACTCGCCGTGACAATGATTGCGATGTCGGAAGAGGAAAGTAAGGCAAGGGCCTCTCAATCGGTGTGGGCGGGCAAGTGGCGAGTGGTGCCGGGCTTCGCGATGCGGAAGGCGCTTTCTTTGGCGGCGGGGCGGGCGGGGTGGGGCGGACGGGACTGGGCGGGGCGGGGAGGGGCGGGGGATCGGGCGGGGCGGGCGGGGCGGGGCGGGGCGGGGCGGGGCGGGGCGGGGCGGGGCGGGCGCGCTGTTGCAATTCGAGCGAGGTCGCGTGCCCGGCGCTCTTCACTACTACCGTCCCCCTTGGTAACCCGCGTTGGTCCACACCGCCGACACCGCATAACGGAAGCGCCGCTGCCACCCTGCGCCGCTGCGGAAGGCCTGGCAGGCGTGTTTATTTTCGTCGTAAAGAATTTCTCGCGTGTGGGAAAGAATTCTGACCGGCGTTCTCAACACTCGGCCGAGAACGCTTCCGACGCCGCTTTCGGGATTGCTGCGTAGCGAGGGGAGGGGGCCCGTTGGCACTTGGTAATTAAATCCAGGGGTAACGGATAGATGAATTATTAGATCTGAGTAGTGTCATTTAAAATCGACACGAATAAAGAACCTGTAGACCCGTGGTAATTGTGAAAAAGAGTGCTGCGCACACGGAGCAATAGATTACTGCTGTTTGTTAAGCTCTTTTTCATAATGACCGGTTGATCAAGTCGTCATTCAGCATTTCCTTGCGACTACAGCAGCAATCAGGCGGGCAGTCGAAGCTGCCAGACGCAACAATCGCCTCGCAAGCGCTTACTAAATCCAGTTATTTTATTTGGGTATGAGCTTAACAGCAAAGCGTAAACGAGTACTTATATGTCGGTATTAATAAACTTCAAGATTAAGTATTTCAAATGATTGGACCGATATTTCAACTACTTCATTGTACGGACTATGGAATACACGTTTTGAAAAATAAAAGAAAATAGTATACATTGTAACATCACATGCAAGCACGTAAGGATTTATAATAATCGTTGTTGAATTATTTCACATTATTTAACTTATATTTTTTCACTTTAAAAATTTGGACAATTATTTGTATTTATGTGGGGATACTACAATAGACATTCGAAGTGCTACAAGGAGAACAAAATAAATCATAGAAATCTACTTATTTCTACTTCTTTATTACTACATAAGTAATGAAACAGATACTGTACACAATCCCACCTCCAAACCACTACCGTTTATTTCTGGCCGACCATACGACGTCCTTCTCTGCTCCGCAGCTGCGTGCCACTCTCAACGGCCTACCGGCAGTTAACTTAGGCGCTTCCGACGGACGCCAACAGCGCCCCTCTTTCCACTCCTCACACCATACCACCACACCACCACACACCCTCACTTGCCCTCTAACCTCGCTCATCATGCTCCAGCTGTCGTCATTGCAGCGCTTGTTCTTAGCTCACAACTGCTACGCCTGCGCAAATATCACTATCGCCATCTCAAACGCCACACGCTTGTGCTTCATGCCCGACTCCGTTCACACATGTCTCCTCTGTTAGTGGATACGTCGCATCACAAGCTTTCTGGCAATTCGCTTCATCTCTTTCACCACCCTCTACCCTATCATTGTCACCTCTCTCCCTCCTTGATTGTCTCCGCTCTGCTACTCCAGCCACGTCACTGTTTACATCTACACCGTCAGCGGCTTTTCATCCTCCACCGTCACCTCTTCTACTTCCACTCCGCCAGCACTTCGCTCCGCGCCATGGCTTCCATAGCTCATCTGCCGTCCCCTACTCGCACCCGCTTCGCTACCTCTCCGCTGTCACCATCGCCGCCCCCGCGCCCTCCGCTTCGCTCCGGATGGTCGCGCGCGCGGAGCAGCTGCCTTTCGCCGCGTGGCGCAGTTGCCGCGCCGGGGGCGGGGAGGAGCTGAGAGGGAGGGGAGTGTTCGGAGGGGGCCATGAAGTGTGACGGTGTGACGCCTCAGTTACGTCAATCGCCGCCGGCCACGGCGTTTGCGCGGGAAGAGAAACTGTCTGCGTGCCCGATCAGAAGTATCAGTTGGGCTGAGGCGAGATGGGCGGAAGATGGGATGGGCTAGGGATGTGATGGTTCGGGAATACAGTGGATGGGGCTCTGATGGGCGGGACATGAGATAGGCGAAGAAATGTTTCGGGTCCTCTGATACCGAAAAATGTGGTTTTTTAAAACGTCCGTTTGTCTGTCCCGTCCGTCCGGTGTCGCGCAATATAATGTGCTATTCCTAGAGTCCCTAACTGGTTTTATATGTGGAATCGGTTTAAACAAGGTTTTGATAAAATGTGTCCTCCGTGAGAAAAACGCTGTGGCAATTCTCGTTTTTCCCTTTCATAATTTCCCCCACAAGTAAACGTGTATCATTCACCCGTTTTCATATTTCCGCCGTTAGCATAGTCCTCTTGATCCAGATAAGTTATACAGTGTAGTCGAGCTCTGTTTCGAAAGCAATAAAAAGCAATAGCGCATTAGTAAAAAAAACATTTACAAACATCGAATCTCAGTGTACTAATATCCGCAAGAATCAACTGTACGATTCTCTAATTCATTTTAGAGGATTACAATTAGAATGACCCATCCCAAAAGTGATTGCATCCGACCTCATCTTCAACATCAATTTATGCGTGTTTGATGGTATCAAAAACCATTATTGTGTGCGCGTGCTGAAGGCTGGAGGAGAGATGTGTGCAGTACAAGCGCCAAGGTCTCGGCGGCATCGACGTTTCACTATCTCGGCGCGCGAGCGGTGTTTCGAGTATCCTTCGCATGTCGAATCCTGCATCATTACTGCATCCGACCGCGCGCAACGCCACACGTTCGAACCGCGAGGGGAGGGGGCAGGGGAACCACCTCATCCTCCCCCGATGTTGCCAAATGCTTCCTCGCGTGATCTCCCACAACACGCGAAATTGTTTCTCTCAAAGATTGTCCAAAAGCATATATGCTCTGAAGTTCTTACGAAACGAAATAAGAGTGGCTTCTACACAATTAATCCTCTACAGCGAAGTTCTGTAAAATCACTGAATTACTGGGTTCCAGCAAGTACACTTACCGCCAATTGGACGTCCTAGCAGCTTATGGTATGATAATGTCTACATGGTGGTGTTGTCGTCGTCGTGATCCGGTGACTACTAAACCTTTAAACATCTTCCGATTTCACGAAGAAACCTTTTTTAAATTTTTTTAAAAATTTATTTCTGTTCGGCCCGAAAGCCCTCAGCAGCCGAGTACGATAAAATACTTGACATTGTTTTCGAAACATGATTGATACATGAATAAATGGTGTACATGGATAGAATTAAGTAAAATCAATTAATATAATTGCTTATAAATTAAATGGCTGAAGCCATTTACGGTCAGGAAAGGACTGTCGCGGTAGTTTCTGCTTTAGTCTATTGTGGTGAGGATTTGTCTTAGTGATTTAGATTTATTTAGTCAAAAAACAATAAAAACTGTATGTGACGAATTATGAAATTGAGAGTTAGGTTCAAATCAGGGTGCTACTGTAATGGTTCAGAAGAATTTATTTCGGAAAATATGATTTTTTTGGAATCCCCCCGCTGGTGAGAGATACTGGTTGGGAGAAACTCTGCTAGCCGACCGGTTTCACCATCCGGCGAGAGATCATTATCACCTCCAGAGGAAAATAAGTGCCGTACACGTAAGGGACGATGACCTTAGCAGATGACGGGCCCGTAATCACCAATCAAACAATCAAAAACGATTATTTTTTATGTCTCCGACTACAAGTATTCTTGTTTTTTATTAATTTTGTGCAATTTTAAATAGGAGTGAGGGCGTCTGCTTCAAGGAGGTTAAACGTGATGATCGAGATCATCGCCTGATGGCGACAGTGAGGAGAACGACGGCGAACGATGAGACGCAAGTTGAAGGAAGGCAAGATAAGTGATGCAAACCGATGCGCTTCAGAGACGACGGGGGGTGAGGGCAGAAGTGGAGGCGCGAGAAATAGAAACTGGGGAGCGTGTTCTCCCTGACGCGTCATCGCGCACTCCTAGGTGCGCGCGTGCGCTCTCGAAGACGAGAGGGGGAATGTAAATTGGCGAGGGCCAGGCCAATCTGCCATCTGTTAAAACTCTGTTGAGTCCAGAAACAAGTGACTGGTCGGACAAGCTAACATTGACGCTTGATGCATCTTCTGAAACTTCACATCTTAGCCAAGTTGCATCTGTAGCAATTACGTGACCAATAACATTACACCGCTTAGTATCCCGCAGACTTCACACCGGTATTTTATTCCTTTAAATCAATTAAATCTCGAGTAAAAACTATAAGTGACGGTAAATTCAAGCCCACGCAAGATAGAACCGATTGTTAGACTAATACCGGCGGCAAAAATTTTTTAGGGGAATAAGGAAGTGATGTCCTTGAACAATAGAGCATGTAATGTTGCAACATTGCATTATCGTTGCTCTGCTTACAGTTCCCATACCAGACTTCTCACAATTTACAGACGCATTTGATATAATCCTATGACAATTCGGTCTACTACCGCTAATCATCGCCATTATTCTCCACACCGCTGACATAATGTTTGCAGATAGGGGGGGCGCGGACAGGTAGAAATACATCAACAGCTCCGGACTGTACTTCTTCCGCGTGCGGTTTATTATCATTAGTAATATGTCAAGCGCAGGGCACAATGAGTACATCACAATATCACAGCAGGCATTGAATGATGCACGATTTTCGAGAAAGCGTAAATAATGGCTAAGCGGCTCCGTAAGTGTAGTGGATGCTTCCTCGGGGGGGGGCCGAAAGGCACTTCGTCCGCTGGCAAGGTCAATCCGGCTCCGAACCTACGCCAGTTAGCGGGGATTTCCCAACCAGTATTCTTCCAACAACGGCCACACGCCCCAACCAGACCAAAGTTCTAAGCCACCCAGGATTTTCTCAGAGGGATACAGTTTACACAGACCAGAGCCGCCCTAATGTTTCTCTCATAAAGGCACTTTGTCTTTACGAGTTCATTGCGTCTAGCATAATGGCTTTCGGGGAGAGAGGCTCGGACCCCCTTTGGATGCCGCCACTAGGACAAGTCCAATATTTTGTTTCTATACTTGGAGTTCGACATCAGAGCTCTAATTTCGGCAAACGACCCTTTCTTACGTTCTGTTCTAT
>BOPP01000036.1:8172028-8182710 GCA_017312745.1 Gryllus bimaculatus
CCCCCACTCCCCGCCACCGTTTCCCCGTCCCATTTCCGCAATTACTGGGCACGGCAGGTTCCTCCTTCACAGCGATGTGCTTGGCGGGAGTGTATTGTCGCTATCATGCAAATTCTGAGTCGGGAGAATTTCGTGTTTCCGGGTGCGTCAACTTCTTTCATTACTCCTGTGACTTTATGGCCGGTAGGAAGCAGCGCTCCTTCTCGATCGACCCGTGGCCCGTTTGTTAACGTAACCACCCGTTACCTACTGCTTCGGCATGAATTTGATATTGATCAGAGAAACCACAGGAAAATTTCGGATGAGAGCAGGCGGCCACTAGAATGCTTATTCAGATGCGGCCGAATACGTGAGGCCGAAAATCCGACAGCGTCCGCACTCGAACCGTTCGATCTCCTGGTCAAAGACGTTGCTCTGGCAAATGTTACTCAGCTCGATGACGCGTAGAGCTTATGCACTGCGTTGAACCGAGGAGACGTGGCTATTTGGTAGTTGTCCCGACCTTGGGTTCTCGCGGTTCCCTCAAAATGGCATTCAAAATCGTAAGGCTATCGCAGGATGGAAAATTTTCTACGCAGTTGCAGACTGCTAAAGAAGCTTCGTGAACCAGAAGGCCCTATGTTCGAAACCATCCAGTTGCTGAGTTATGGCACTAGCCTAACAGCTAGTTCATGATCAGCCACTACGTGGATGATAATATTCTGCAGATCTGCTGCTCTGATCCGTTCTCGTCCCATGAATTCCAGGTGGACACCTCTGCAGCACCGTAGATACCGCCAAGGACCGCACGCGATCCTTCCGTGCTGAACATGCGCCCGCTTCGATCCTTAGGGCGGGGCGATGGGCTCTTCTGCATCCACATTTAGCCCTCCACCTCGAAGAAGGAAGACTCCGGCAGCCCTGCGGGCGGATGGAAGGGCAAAGCCCACGAGGGTTACGGAGCCAGAGCGAGGCCGGAGGAGAGGCGCGGACGCCGAGATCTGGTGCCCCGGCCGAGCGCCTTTTGCGGGGCGCTGTGGGTAGAGCAGGAGCCGGACTGCTGCTCGACCGGTGCCCGTCCGCCCACTGCCCACCGCCCACGGGCGGCGCTTTTTTTGGGGCGCGCGCTGGGTCGGGCGACGGTGGGCGAGAGGGCGTGCGCCTCTCCTCGCGCTGCGCGTTGGACTCTATGCAGCGGCCTGTGTGCATCGAGAAACAAGGATGTAGATTCTTGGCTCTCCGGGTGACGCCTCGTTCTTGGGCACAGAGGCCAGCAATGCGCTTCGCCTCGAGGAAGGTTGTATTATAACCAGGGCCGAATTTAGGTGAGCGGGAAAGCACTAAATCGTATGGTCTCCTCCTCCCGCTCCTGAAAATATCTTCCACATTTATTAAAAAACACTGCGTATCTAATATTATTATCATCGTGTCATTATCACTTTAATTTTTTTCATTTTTAAATACAAAATTTACAGTGCGATTGGTTCCGCTAATATAAAATCAGTCACCTTTTCTGTGGGACGGACTGTGTATTTTATGAATATTATCCAGGACGCAGGGCCCCCCGTACAAAAGACATCTAAACAACTGCTTATTTTGCTTGTAGATAAATCAGGTCCTGAGTAACATTGGCAACTATGCCTGGAACGCGGTGTCTCTTAAACAGCCAAAACTCTATTAACTCCAGCCGCAAAAAGCAATGTTTTCGTAGAACAAAGTCGTTTCGCATCAAGTACGCCCACGGAGTAAACATAAACTCGTTATATTTCAAGAGACCTGTCAGAAAAGAAAGCTTCAGGCATCTCTTACTTTCCGATCTCCCTCAGTAACGAATGCCACGAATTCCATTTGTAGGCAGGTTGTTGACTCACATTCTGGCATAAACTCTCTGCGTAGTGATCTATCCGAATTTTGGTACTTTTATTATTAATAACATTTTATTGTCAATGTTGCATTTGAATTTGAAAAAGTCAAAAGAAATGTCATTTTATAAAAGTATTTAAACATTGTTGAATCAAGTTACGTTTCAAATTACAAATGAAATTACATCAAGTTAGAAATTCAATACTTGATCTTCTCCTCTCCAAGTTCACAAGAAAACTAGTAATTTTATCAAGACTCCGAATTGGCCATTTTAATTTGATTCAGTTATTTATTTAAAAAGACAAATCCACATTCGAGCCCAAATTTTGATGAAATTATTTTCTACATCCCATTTCCATTTATTAATTGAATGTCCTTTCACGAGTGATCTTAGGAAAAACTTCAAATTTGATCTAGATATCGATTCTATTTTGAATTCTTCTTCGCAGTGTCACAACGTTTTTGCATTTCTATGTATTACAAAATTAGAAATCTATAGTATTTCTTTTATTGTTAAAAATTTCAGTGCCTGTAATATTAAGTGTATTTAATATTGAACGTTTTAAAACTTTTGCAAAGACTTGTTTTCTGGTTTTATAAATATAATAATTACCTATAATGTCAGGAATTCAACTCACTAGTTAAAATCGTTATTAAGCCTGTTAAACCGCTTCTATACTAACGCATGTACAAATAACTCTCAAATCATAAGGGCTTCACAAGGGAAACTTACAAAGACTCCCCAATAGCAAAAGGACGCCAGTGCAAATTATGGCTGCCAGAGATATTTGGCTTTTAGAGCACCCGAAGGGTTTTTTATTTGAACGATAATCTTCTTTACGACATTTAATAATTGCGCCTCTCGAATTATCATTATTTGCAATGCACTCGATCTTTTTGCGTGACTACGCAGCGGTAATTTTCTTCCCAGTAATGCACAGTCGCCGTGCCTGAACGCTCTAATCATCATAGTTTACGGCTCATAGTTGGCGGATGTAAGAGCGGATACAACGGGCTTTATGAGGATGGATTCAGGATGCAATCCTTGGGATACACCCTCTGACATTTCCCGGAGAGACTAGTTAACTCAGCGAAAGTTGGTTACCACCTCTTGTCCCATAACTTCAGTCTCTTGCAACAAGTTTCAAGAATATCTACAGTATGACAATTGCTCAAAGGCAAGTTTCTCTCTTCTTCGTGCCTGCTTTGTTGAAAATGTCCTGAAAATCGTAGTTTCCTGCTATCGTTTTTCACTGAGAAGTCACTTGTTTTTCCTCATTGTTAGTAGTTAGTAACAAATAAACCTGTTGTTTGTATGTTGGTTAAATAATAATAATTATTATTGTTATTATAAACAATATTAAACTTTATTAATTTTAGGTTAAGGATTTTAGAAATATGCTGTGCAGATTTTAAAGCAGCTGTACTTCGATTTTTTTAAGTGGACGATGACATTAGGTCATTGTCACACCTTCTGTGTTTAAAATGAATATTTTTAATTAATTAGGGAACGTCTTCCTCAACGGGGCTCGTGGCCTCTGGAATGTTCTTACCACTGCTGAAAAGTTTAATTTTATGAAGCAGGAGATGTAACAATGACCTAATGTCATCAGCTAATTTAAAAAAAATCGAAGTATAAATGCTAAACGCTATACGATAGCGAGAGTTGTATGAAATAAGCATTCTTATCATTATTGTCATGTATTTTAATGTATAATATTTCATTGAAGATTGTATAATGTCCTTTTTACATTTACGTTGTCCCAGTAGATTCTTGCTAACTTTCCTACTTTAATCATTCATTTGAATCCACAATTCTCTGCTTGGCCTTCTACTTTCCAAAAACAGATTTGTTCGATTGTTGAGATTTCTCCCAGTCTATCGAAGCAAGAAATTTTAAATTACACTTTTGTTACCTTCCCACAACACGGAAACCTCAATCTGTTGATTCCCAGGTGTGGGAATGTTTTTAACCCAGTCCGCGCTTACACGATTTGCGCGCACGCGTCCTCATTTACAGTCGCAAGCCACTAAATATCACATCCGGCGTCCGCTTCCCTCACTTGTAATTTGGAGCCGCTCGTTGTTCCTCCCATTCTGCATTATGTATGTGAAGGATAGGAGTGCCGATTGTTGTATCAGTCTTGTATCTGCAACCGGGTCCGTAATGATGGTGTGTTCCATACTCATTACTGAGATAAGGACAGAGAAGACACCTTTGTGACCTTTTTTCTGGACGGGATAGGACTATACGGCTGATTACGAAGAGTGAATGACGATGGGATGAGCTTTCGCACAGCCACAAAAAGAGAAAAAATGTTGATCTGGTGACTAGGCCAGCACTTTTCAATAGTTTTCGAACTCTCTAAATTCAAATCTGCCGACAAATTTCTCTATCACGTCCGTTTCTCTAAAAACAACGAAAAGTCAAATCCCAAAAAGGTTAAGACTACGGTTATCTTCTATTTTTCTGTTTTTATACAATATATTCATTTATAAGGAAATATAAACTCATTTCAAAGCAGCGACAAAACATCTGTTGGACAACAATAAGAGTTCAGGCCTGAACTCTCTACGAAGAAAGTATGGCTAAGAAGAAAAAGAACTTCTAAACGTTGGAGTGTTTAGTGGATTTAACATAGATTCTTTTTTGCATTTGCACATTCAAAGTGTTTCGAAAAACCTTGGAGATAATCTCGAGGAGCAAGGGGAACGGTTTCATGGCGATGTCAAAGTGGGCACTTTGATAAGGCAGATGTGATGAAAACGGGATGGATAATTTTTGTTGGATTCTGGAGAGGAACAAAATGTAAGAGAAACTCTTTGTATAGGTTTTTTCAAAAAATAACACGTTGCAGTGGTAAAACACAGAAATGGAGACGATTTCTGCTACGTGATTTGTGTTAAATCGATTGTAGTATAAAGTTCGGAACCAGTGAAATGAAAGCCATAAACATATTTTACCTTGGTAAGATTCTTATGTAGAGAATATAGTTTATTCTGAGGCATGGTTTTCCATGGGTTGTCACGTATTTAATCAAAAACGTGCTGGGAGCTCGTTTCGCCCTTCGCAATTTCAATATGGTTTGACTGAGAATCAAATCAGCGCTTCGGAAGTGGAATGCGTATGTAATAGCGCCGTGCCCCCTGCATCACATAATAACCACTTCCGGGTGCGACTGTTATTTAGGCTCCGCAAAACCCTCTCGCAGCAATGTTCGAGGAGCAGTGTGGTGTGAAACATCCTGGGTACCTCTATTGTTCCCTGTATGATTTCCCCAACGTTGGTCCTTGCGACCGTTTCGAACAATGCGGGAGAACCTCCGCTGCTCTGTGGATTTTTTGTCTGCCTTTCTAGTGCATTACTGCACAATATACATATGAGACACACTTCATAAATTAGAGATGTGAACACCACAATTAGCGGGAGGTTTGCTTCGGCTGTTGCGGCTCGTCTTCCCAAAAGTCCTTCACATTCAGTATAGCAAGCTCGTGACGTGTTCCAGGCGAGAAAACTTCTCGTGTTGGGGTATCGTACTGTAACTGCTCATCGCCAAATAATACTCTCGAATCCCGTCTCGGCAGCTCTGGTGAAGCCATTGACCGGCATATCACCGTTTTCCGAGGGCCGCGAATCTGGTGGGCTCGTCGGCGTAGTCGTCCCAATTGGAACGTTCTCAGTGGGCGAAGGCAGGCGCATGTGCTCTCGGGAGCGGCGATGCAAAGCGCCTAAGGCAGGGTTGTCCAACTGGCGACCCGCGACGCTATTTATTGTGGCTGCGAAAGGTTTTTAATCAAAAACAGTTCGTTCTGTGTAACCATGTCAGGCGAAAACATTGTGCGCCCAGCGCACGCGCCCTGCCGGGATCAACAGATACCCTTTAAAGTAAAAATAGGTGAATTTTATATTAAAGGAATGTTTTATCTAGTAAATTAAGAAATTCAAAATCATCACAGTGTTTCACAGTTTTGCATGGTACCACATAATACCACGAATGGTTTCATTCTATCCCCCTAATCCCCCCACCATTTCATAGCAGCCGGCCCGATTTCCGAGATGAACATTACGGGGAAGTCAGGTGTTGATCGGCCAAGTAATGAAAATATGGCCCGCAACCATAAAGGTTTTGGTTGTGGCCCTTGCGGCCTCGCGAGTTGTTCTGCGGCAAAGGGCGGGGAGGGGGGGGGGCTTGCGGCGCACGGGGGCTGTCGCGTGGGCGCCAGAGACGTTTGCGGAAGTGCGGGCGACTTCGCACGGTTCGATTTCCCAGGCGGCGCGCGCCCAGGCGGACCGGCCGGGACTGCGCTCGCTGCTCCACTTGCGGTTTCTTTCGCTTGCGTAGAACGACGGGGACTCGACGCCGGGCGGTTCATGGACCGCGCACGCGCCGGAGATGGCGAGCGTCGTGATTCTGGAAGGTCGACGTGGGGCAAGCGGCTCCGGCGAAGAGGGATTTTGAAAACACGAAAGGAGAGTAACATTGCCCGGACACCTTTCAGTTAAATGTTGAAGAATAATACATAGTTGTGATGATATAAATACAATCAAACACTAACACTTCACATGTTATTTTATGTGCTTGTGTTTCATTGAAATTTTATAATTTACTTTAGCATCAGTAACTTGTTATTTATATTATTTATAAAAAAGTTTTCTCTTGTACGCATTATAGACTAAAGATGGGGAAAATCCATAACCTCGAAACGTCACTCAACTAATTATGGTTGACGAAAAATAAAACTTTACCATACGTAATGTGATTCTATGTTTTTATTCATTTTTTTTATATAAGCTGGTGTCAAACGGCCAAATCCGCGTAATATGTATGAAACTGGATATTGTTATCCGGTATTTGGAGAAAAAAAAATCGTGTCCACTTGTACATGTGGCTATGCCGTGAGATCAAAACATCGTAACCAAAGAGGCAGAGAAACGTCTTAAATACAAGAGTTTTTGGAACTCTAGTTCAGCCGATTGTGGGGCGTAAAGAACAGGTCGACCCGATAATTATCAGAGCTCTGGAATTTGTTCCGCAAAATTTGTGTATGAACTTCATTAAATTCCCAGGTTATTCAAAAGACTTGCAAGTGCAAGACATAGCTTTATTTGGAACAGCCCACATTTTGCGCAAGTGTTGTAGAGGCACCGACAGTCCCTAAGATTTGCTTCTTAGATAGCTGGTTGCAACCCGGGGACACGTTTGTGACATAAATTATGAAAGTGTTACACAGCACGGAAAACAGATGACAGGAATTAAATATTTCAGTGTCACCGAAACTACAGTATAAAATGTTATCATGTTTGGGTGGCAGAGCCATTCCAGTATCGAATGCATCTAAGCATTGCCACATTGCCAGGCGTGCGTCCGGGCCGTTGTGGGCCGTGTCCCCGGCGGCGGGCAGTGCTCCGCGCGGGCAGCGACCGCCCGGCCGGCCGGACGCGCGGGCGGCGATATGCGCTCCGTCCCCCCTCCCCCCTCTCCCGCGTCCGGCCTGCGTCACCTCCCCATCTCACCTCACCTCACCTCTGGCCTCGTGCTTTCGGGGCGCCGCGCGGGTTTCCCCAGCTGCGGAACGCATGGCCGGGCGCTCCGCCGCGCTGCCCGCGACTGCCCAAGATCCTGCGGGGAGAGATCACGTTGCGGCAGAGGTTCAACCGGAAGTCTTGTTTCTGGTGGTGATGAGCACTGGATTAGCAGCGGGCGAGAAACTCGTCTATATTTCTTTCTTTTTTTTTAAAATTCGCATCAAAGCTAGGTCATTAGCGACCACTATAGATTAACGATAAGGTTAATAGTGTGATGTGATATGGTGTTGGTGAGGGGTGACAGGACTAACACAAATACAACCATGCCCGCGGCGGGACTCAATCCCACGATCCTTTAGTCCGAGATCGCTACGGCACTAATACCTTAACGATCTCAGCCATCCGGCGACTGTGTATCTTTTAGTTAGGTCGCTTTTAGGACATTGTGGTTTTTGTGTCGACTCATTCATCACAGCTTTCTTAAATTACCGTTCTTCTGGGATTCCCAGGGCATTAGGCCCCACCGCTCTTCCTACATATCTTTACTGTGCCGGGATGGGACCCTCCCACTTTTCGGCTGCCAGAGGTGGGTCAAATGTCAAAAATCAGCCAGTTCTAAGGTGGTTTTGTTTTGTCGTGGAACCCATAATTTTTATTTTTCTGAGGTCTCGGCTGCGTATAGCTGATTTTTGGGGAGAATGGCGATGTCTGGAATGGAAGGAATGGGACCTGAGGGGTGATACGATAGGGCACGGTAGGTGAAGGAACCCCGCCGAGCCCTACTACAGTATATCCGTGCGTTGTGCGGGATTCGAACCCACTTTCCGGATGTCCCAAGTTCTTGGGCCCCAAGGCCTTGCGCCCCTCCAGATGGATCAGCAATAGAAAGACGAGGATTGTAAGGCGATTCTTGTGGCTCGGTTGAGCTCTCCCAAGTAGCACCACTAGTGAGCGCGGTTTTCCCCCGCTGCGCAAGTGCGGGGGTGGGGGTGGGGGGACTCTCCGCGTCGCGGCGCCTCGCGAGCGGGGCGGAACCTGGGGGAAGAGAACACGTTGCGGCAGACATTCGGGAGGAAGTCGTGTTTTTGGTGCTGAGCTGGATTCTGGTTTGCTTATTCTGTATTCTGTTCAAGAAGCTGGTTTAGCAACGGGCGGGAAAGTCGCCAGTAATTGAGGGTTGGAACACTGAGGAAGTTTCATTAATATTTCACGTAGTGGGGTTGTCTCGTGTTGTAACAGATGCTGTTGCCATTTAAAATGAACTTAAAGCGGGTACCACAATTTGCAACTGTTTTAATATCGTCAGAGTAAATCAAAATGACACATCTCAAGAATTATTTATCGGGAGAATTGTTTCAATAAACTCAGTGTTTGGTTGGTGGGTTGTTTTAATAAACTCGGAGGGAATAGTTTTAATCTAAGAGCAGAGGTTTATTTCCAACCCAATGACTTTGTTTACTTTAGTATCTATCGACTCTCGTATAAACTATTTTTCTTGATATCTTACTATTAAAAACAATTTTCTATACATTTTTTCACACAAATAAATGAGTTTTGAAAGAAGTTTTCTCTCCACCTAGGCCGTTGTTATTGTGCCTATTGCCGTTGATGCTTCTGTTGTTATTTAATGTCCAGAATCCGTAAATTAGTCCATTTATCAATCCCCAACAGGCTGTATCGTTAGACTCTTTCAAATGTGGCATCTCATGGGCGTCCAACGCTAACAACTATTTTTGGCTCACTTTCGTCGCTGGTGTTCGCAACGGCAACTGTGTCAGTCATATTTATCTTGCGTCGTTTCCTGGCTCAGTGAATATGAAATCTCATTAGGGAGGAGGAAGTTATTGGAGGATTTAATTTTACCGGACACTGCCAGAGATTTTCAAAATGACAAGCATGACATGAATTCCAGCCTTCCTCAAATTCTCATCAATCTGATCTGTTCAAACATTAAGCTTATTATAAAAACTAACGTGCCATTCTTTTAATACTCATTATAAAGTGTAATGTTTCAATAATGTCTCGTTTAGAATCTGGTAATTATTGAACCATTTACAAGCACTCATACGTGAAATACGAAAGCGAAAACCCAATGCTATTTTAACGGAAATATTGTATATAATAAATGAGGAATTAATAATAAATGTATATTAATACAGTATACTAGTAACATATTGTATCTCCAAGTTTCTACACTTAGTTGCAGAATTAATAATAAATGTTTGATGTGATGTAGCATTACTGACTGAAGAGAGGTCATGGTAAAATGGCGTATACCAGCTTTCGCTTAGATCAGCCGAAAGGAATCTCCTGAATTTTATACAATACGGGTGAACTATCCACAATGTTTCATCTACTTGTTCAATGCAACTGAGTGTTGTATCTTTGATGTCTGTGCTATCGCTCATATAAATTCTTGTATTACAATCGCTCATATCAATTCTGATACTGCTATCGTTCGTATTAATTCTTATATTCCTATCGCTCGTATCAATTTCAATGTAGTTTCGATTTCTTTGCCATTCGTTTCCATTGTCCACCTACATGCGACGTTGCTGGCGCAATTCCTTCTAATTGTTCTGTGCTTATTGCGGGGAAAATGCTAGATTTTGGCTTTTCGTACCGTACATGCGGCACAAACCGCAAGCTGTCCCGTTCGAATTATTTGATTATTCCCGGTCTCACAGTCAACAAAATAAAGGCGAGAAATTTGCACTGCCAGTGTGCAGCTTTAGGAATAATCTTCATGCAAATATTGTATTGTATTGTATTGTATTGTATTGTATTGTATTGTATTGTATTGTATTGTATTGTACTGTATTGTATGTGATGGACTACGTTTCGCCTGGTCTGCGGAAGACAACAAACATCATTCGCTTCTATTCTAAAATGTCAGATTGTGATGAACGAAACACACAATTAATAAAAATTAAATGAGTGAAATAGCTAAATGGAGGAATATATTGGCTCGTATAAAAAATAAGTAGGTACTTTTAGCGACAACTTTTAAAAAAAACATTTCAAAATGTGTAATGTACTTAGTTTGTTATAAGTAGGGTATCCAATACCATATATTTCTCGCACAATCCCTACTCTGATAATTTGAAACTCTTGATCAATGACATTTCTCGTAACCCTGAGTGTTTATCTCGGCACTACAGATATATACGCAACCGTGTTCTTGTATCATGGAAGTCATCTCGGCATGTTTGCTTTCCTCGCGTCCCGGATGTCGTGTGCCTCCCTGGCGCGCACACGCGACCGCGCGCGGGGCAGACAATAGACGCCAGCAGCAGCGTCGCGCGTCGCGCGC
>BOPP01000036.1:8183777-8207078 GCA_017312745.1 Gryllus bimaculatus
TGCATTTATACTGCCTATTGTACCGCGTCATTTTCTCATATCGAAACGACTCATTAATCCAAAGTCTTTGAAGATATTTCTCGAAGGTCGCATTTAAACAAAAAAAATGATGTCTCGTGGATACAAAATACACATACAGTTTTGCAAATAAAAAACTAACAACAATTGATTTCGATTGGGTCTTTCCTATTTTTAATTTCTCACTCTTTCGAAGGTACTTCGTAAGAAGAAAAAGCAACGTAAGAGTGCGCCGGAAAACGGCGAACTTTACACTTATCGCCTAGACCTGGTAACGAAAAAGTTGATAAATCCAGTTGCTACGTATAAAAAAAAATCCTTGGGCACGTGGTGGAGGTAGAATCCACGTTATGTGGTTCCTAGATACCGAAAAATCGATTGACGGCGAAGTCTCTCTGTTCATCTCTGATCATCGCTAGAACCTAAACCGTTCAGCTAAATTTCTCTGAAATTGATATTCCTCGATCGACCTGAAATACCTCAAGGCTTTGGGAGTTTCAACTAGATATTTTGATTTTTGAGGGTACTTAACATGAAGCCTCAAAAAATTTTCAAAATTTTCTCAAAAATAAAACCACATTTTTTAAATTAAACTTTGTCTTTGGATAGCCTAATGGACGCTTAAAATAATGGCGCAGGACTTACGTTCGTTGAAATCTCAGATATTATTAAAATTGCAAATGTGCAATGTTTTGGGGCGTCTTCCTCCAATTAAATATTGAAGAAAGAGGTTTTTTTCCTCAATGAAGTCTGGTCCTATAAGATAGATCTTAAAATACGTTTAGGTTCAATTTTTCGAAAATATGAGAAGTTTTTATGAAGTTTTGCCGAAATATAGGGGATTTAAAAAAGACATTTAACAGTTTTTTTCTCAAAAGCCGCTCCAAATATTTCTTTAAATGTTATCCACATGTGCAAAAACGGATGTAAAAATATGGTGCTGTTCCCATTTACAGCTCTCGCATTCCCAACTCTCCTTTTTCGTTGCAAACATTGTTAAAATTGTTTAACTACAAAATTGAATATACAGATTTTGCGTGAAACAGTCTCTTGTAAAACATCATCTCTTTAAAAAAATATGTATTTTTTTTAATAGTAGTGTTCGCGTAATTTGCTGGCTAAACGTTACTGGCTAAACGAAGTAACCAATTAGTCAGTGAACTGGTTGCGGCTATATAGATTGGGCTGCTGTCTGAATCTAGAACCTTGCGACTGCCCACTGCCCACTGCGCGCGTCCTGTGCATTTGCGCTGCATCGCGGTTTTTCTCTACGCAGTAGCATGAGCGCGGGCGGCGGGCCGCGTTGCAGGGAATGGCAGTGCGGGGCTGCAGGGGAGGGGAAGAGCGACCTCTGCGCGCGCAGATCTCAGCCCGCGGAGCGCGGACCTCCGCAGGGGTGGGGTGGGGGGCGAAAGTGGCAGTGCAGGGGAAGCGGAAATTGCTCGCCTGAATCCGCATGGAATTACTCTTTTCTTCTGGCGATGTACCCCAGGAGTACAATGCAACAGCGTTACTACAATGTTGATTGCGGAAGAACAATGGCGAGAAGAAAGTTTGGAGAAAGATACCGAGAATGCATGGCATGCCCGTGTTTGTCAGGCTCTTTTTAATGGTCACTGTCACATTTTAGTCTTGTGTTAAAGTAATTAATGTATTATTTTCAGCATTGCGTTTGCTGAAGGGTAGATAATTTTTATTTTCTTCGTAGCTATTAAGAATAGTCCACTTCTACTATGTAGAATGTCATGCTACAATCTAGGGACAAGACAGTAAATTAAATAATTCACTCAGCAATTGGTTTCTATCGGGCGATGCATCTGTGTCCTGATAAAAAACATTTATCAATGTATTTATTTTTATTTGATTATTATTGTATAAAATAAGTAATTGAAAATGATTAATATATTTTGTTAAATAAATACATAAATGTATATCGTTAATGCACATTTTATAAATTAAGTTCTAAAGTTTGGAGTTGAAGACGGCGAAATACTTGCGAAATTTTTCAATTTTCGAAAAGTCTGGGTTTGCAACTAACATGAGACCTGCGCCATTCTATTAAACATCCTCCATACTATCCAATAACAAAATTTAATAAAAAATTATTTCTTTTGAAAATTTTGAAAATGTCCCTATAGCTACATGTAAAGTACCCCTCAAAATTAAAATTTTGGTTTTACATCCAAGGGGCGTTGACATCAGCCACATAGATTACGGAATATTGATTTTGAAGAAAATAGGCTGAGCTGTTTAGCCGCTAGCGTTGTTCACAGACTGGCGGAGAGTCCGACTTTTGCAGTCATTCGTTTTTTCGGCATCAAGGACCCTCAAACCATGGATTCTGGATATACAAGAGGAGTTTTTTTCCAAGTTTGGATATTTCGTAAGCTTTCTAAAACTGGACTTTTTCATTTTTTCGTTACCAGCACCCTGTAATAAGAATTTTTCTTCCGAAAATTCGCCTTTTTTCACGCGTTACATAACATTCGCTCTACTCCGTGCGCAACCCTGCACAGCAATTTGTATTTTCGCTGACCTCTGGAGTCGCGCGCGGGACACTCGATTGCAAATCCAGGAAGCTAAAAAGGGTGGGGATGATACCCATTCTAGGTGTGGAGACCACCAATGAGAATGCGAAATTCGAACCGAAGCACGTAAATTGAAGAGAAATTGAAATTGGCGAGAAAATGACGAACTGTTACATACAGTTCACGAAATAATACATTTTGCGTTATATTGGAAATGTTTGTTGTCTATATATGACAATGGAGTATAAACCTAAAACGAATTAGACAAATCTACATATTTGATTTTTCCCCAAGAATTATAGTTGCTTGTAGGGCTCATACTGTAATTCACTTTGCTACAATATAATCACAAATTTAGTGTGGTGTTAACCACAAAATTGTAATATTGAAACGTTTCTGTTTGATGATGGAAGTAATATACTATTTTTTCATTAAGTATTTTTAATTGAATAAGTCAGTTATATTAAAGCAAAAAATCTTAAAAAACAAGATTACTTTCTGCTCTAATTTTAATTTTTCAATTGTTTTACAAAAGTACATTGTATATTTCTAATATCAAAAACCTCGAATACTACTAAAAACGTTTACGATGTTGTTATATTTAAAGACTGAATATAATATATATATATATAATATTATTAACTGAATTTTATGAGTAAAATGTCCATAAAAGTGTAATTCATATTCGCTGGCTTAAACTTAAATGTTTATAAATATATTCTACTTTAGAGTTGAACGATATCCAATACTTTGGACGTTTTCGCTAGTTTATACTCACATAATTTCCTTCGTTTTGCTATCATTTGGAGATTATAACTTTCCTGGTGAAAAAGCAATTATTAAATTGTAAACTAATGGTAGTTAGAATTAAATAATTAATTTTCAAAAAAGGCAACTATAAAATATTGTTTAAGATTCACAAGGTGCATTTTGTTGAAAAGAAAAGAAAAAAAAAATATATCGAAGCATAGAAACGCGAAGAACATAAACAGTAAATTATGGCCCTTAGAGCTACAAATAAGTAACATTACACATTTAAAGAAGTGGGCAAATAATTTCTCAGCATGGATCGTTGCATTAGAAGCCCAGGCGTTCAATTTACACCCCGTCCGGTTCCCAGTGTGCAATAGCAAGTTGCTGCCCACCCCTTCTACTTGCACTTGCACCGCTCGCAGGCGTTGTGCTCTAGCAGGCCTGCCGTAGCGAGAAAGTAAAAAGTTGCTGTTTCATAACGCAGCACGTGAAGAGAAAATACTTAATGACAGACAGCCTCTTCCTTGGACCTTTTCTATCGCTTCACTGTGTCGTAGGCAGTGAGAATACTCAAAATTAAATATTTTCATTTTTAGTCAAAATCGAAACTGTTTCATTGTTTTTGTATTTTTTTCGTGTTCGTGGGTACCTAACGAAACCATAGACGCCTCTAACATTGCCAGAGACTGCGTAGTTTTCCTTCTGGTTCTTGAAAAGTAGAATTATAGATGTTTGTTTTTGTATGGATGTTACTGTTTGCTACTAGCATGCAGTATTATTATATTATAGTGCATTATATTACATTATATTTATGCTATAAACAATTACGAGGCTCAACCTCTGGGTAAGGAACGGAAATACCGGCAGCAGTACGTAAGAGTGTCTAATAAATGCACAAGTCGCACGAAAGACTTTTAGATGTTATGCATTCAGGCACTACCACATTTTTCACTATCTCCATCACCTCAGTTCGTTTGGAAATTCACTCGTAACATTTGCATTTGCACTGTCTCTTATACAATTTTATTGCTCACATTGAAAACGAGTTGCACTCGCAGTGTAGCTTGGAAAGTAAATATCACTCGATCTCACAGAACATAGAAGACTGTTTCTTATCTTTTCTTAAATTTTCCTTCCTATTACACGACAATAATTTCAAGTAAGTTTATTCTTTAAGGGCAAAAACTAGCTTTCGTTTACTGAACCTGATTAATTCCAGTAATACAAACTTTATTCAAAGTAAGGATCACACTTACAAATTAGGGTACACGTTTACTGTACGTTTTTATGTTATTTCGTTTTGTGTGATGTCCAATAATCGTGATAGGAAAGTTTATTGTACAAAACCTAACAATGAGGGTGAAATTGGTCTGTAAAACCTAACAATCAGGCTGAAATGATAAGACGAATAAACTCGACATGGATCAGTAGAGCATATAATAGGGACATAAATCTTCACATAATTGCCAGTAAACGTTTGGTAAGAATATGAAGTCATAATATATGCCTTCATATTTTTCTTCCTATATGTCTCTTGTGAACTTACTGGGAAATGATTTTGAAACTCTATCAGCCTCCAAACACGTTGAACGAGTGGTAAAGTATTTTAGAAATAATAATTTACTCAGAGACAAATTTAATGATTCTGCTGGAACCCTGATTTTGCCACTCGAAATAAGATGGTACACTATGTGTAATATCTTGAAAAATATTTAGGAAATAAAAGATGAAATAAATAATATTATTCGGGATGACATACCAAACATTTCGATGAAAAGAAATGCAGAAGATTTCATCTCTATTTTGAAATACAAGATGCATTGCAAGTGCATTAACAAGTACACATGTACTGTTTCTGATGCAGTATACTCGTGGAAGGAACTCGAATGTCTTTAGTACTGCACAGAAAAGACTTTTCATTAAAGAGATGAAAAGACATTGTCTCAAAGTCACTTTCCATGATATTCATGATCACCTAATTACGTTTTAAACAATAATTATAAACTAACAACGGAGGAGCATGAATCTGCCCTTGAAGTCGAAATTTGAAGGCGTTGGAATCACATTCATATCGAAGATTCTCAAATTACAAATACAGTCGCAACCATACAATGACATTTTGTTCACAGACGATGTTGCCAAAGAATGAACAGATATTGCTTGGTGTAATAGCTTTCAGAAGATTAATATAGTTTTATCTGTGTTGCGCAAAATTTAACTTCTGTATCTTAGTCTGCCGGTGTTGAACGTATATATTCGACTTTTGGTTTCGTCCATTCAGAGATCAGATATAGGTTGGGCATCGAAAATGCTACAACCGTGTATTTGTGAACAAACGATTGTATTAGAAAATAGTATTCTAAGTTTGAATGTCTAAGTCACTGGTTACAAAGTCAAAACCGAAAAAATGAGATATTAATTACATATTAGAGTTAATGTTATATCGATACGAATTTTGTAAAAGTGAAAAATGTATGAAGAAATATTATAACTGTACATTAATCTTGTATAATGTAGAGTTATAATATTTATACATGTATAATGTATAATTATACATGTAATAATATTATCTAATGTTAGAAATTTAATTAATAAAACTTCTCCGTGATTTTAATCGTGATTGAAGTCGTGATTTTTGTATTTGATTTAAATCCTGATTTAAACCAATGATTTCAATCAGATGATTTCAATAATTGCTACTATATTCAGTGATATGTATTTTAATACAATACATCCTCTTTTGAAAGCTACGGAGGTAGCCCAAATGAAGTCAATGTTGTTCAATGAAGGATGTCTCGCAATTGAAAATCCTGCCGAGTCAATAAAGGATATTCTATATCTTGACAATGCGTGAGTCCGTTGCAGCTGTTCTGAAGTTCAACATTCCTCTGGGAACACCGAATCCTTTTTGTAAAGGAATGTCCATAAGTAGCATAAAATTAGGATTACCTAATTTCGGTAGTGCATATGCACTATTTTTCCCTTTCATCGTATTTTCTTTTATTTCGTTTCCATATGTTCTCTTCATATTGTTTATAGACCTACTGCTCTCCTAAATTGTTGCGAATAGATGTTGACATCGTTGAATTTGAATTTTTCAAATTTGTGACCGAGGCGCTGTGCAAATAGTGCAGGATTCAATTTATCAATAGATTTAGTGATTACTGATGATGTGACAGCAATTGGGATAAATTGTATATTCACAGCTCCCACTTCTATTTGACTCACTATAAAGCGACAATCAATTTCTAGAGGGCAAGGGGGCCGGAGGCGGAGAGGTCTATAAGGGGATTCGCAGTCTTGGGTGCAGTTTGACCTCGTATTGGCGCTTGCACTGATAGACTCTGATGGTGATCAGTATGAACAATGATGCTGACGGTTTAGTCAAGAAAGCTCTCTGGTATGATTGTTGCGGCGGGCGCCAACAACACAATATTGGTCTATAAGCCTTGTACCTGATGGAAATAAAGGTAATTCCTAACTGCGCAAAAACAATTGCCATAAACAAAGATCTTCTGTGAATTTTATATTTGACGTTTTCACTGACTGATGTCAGGGCAGACATCATAGTGGTAAATTAAAGTTTCTTAAGTGACCGAATCTTATCCATTGACTGACATTAATCTCAAATGAGTGCGCCAAGGACTAACCGTTCAAGGGAGGTTGTCTGCTCCCTTGTGTGCTCTTCATTCGGCCTCGTCTGAATTAATGTTTTTAGGCGGCGCGTTAGTCCTATGGAAAATGATTACAATATTTTCAGTTCATATTACGAAAATATACTATTACGAAAAGATACATCAGAGACATTGGTTAATAATTTAAAGGCCATAGCAATGAAAACGAAGTAGTCTATCTAGAAACACCTTGGAAGAAACATACTGCGATGGTGTGTGTGAACACTCCCCGACCACACAAGTGGCTGGTGCGAATGGTACGTTTCCTCAGTTACGATAACGTAAGAAAGTACCCAATCCATATCGATCAAACATCTTTGGAATAGGGGTATAAAATAAATTATGAATTATTTTTTTATCTTCTATGTATTTAGCGGTTGTTTTACAGCTTGAGCTGTTTTTCGCATCCCAATTTCCACGCCTCCTTACACGTCACGTCTTTTGAATACTTGGCTGTCCGGGGTGAACCGCATCTCAGTCGATCGAGCTGACGTTTTGCCATCGTGTTGTGGTCTTCATTTCGCGTGAGACGCGGCGCACCCTGGACAGGGAAGTATCAAATGACTCCGGCCGCGAAGTCTACGAATACATCTTACGACTTTTTCGTTTATTTCTTCTTTTTTCCCATGCTTCAGATATTGCCATGTCTTATTTGTAGCTATGGGTTACTCTTTGAGGTTTCTCTTATTTCATAGAAGTCCTATATGCATTCCGCCCTTCGCATCGCTGTTCCATGTGCGCTGACGTAGGTGCAAACGCGACGGGCGTTTGGGGTCCCCCAGGGGGAGCCAAGAGCACCTGGCGGGGAGGGGCGGGGGCGCAGCAGCCCGCACTTCCGCCTCCGCTCGCTGCGCACGCGCGGCCCCTTCTTCCCAGTCTGGAAGCGACCGGCCGCTCCAGCTCGCTTGCTCACGCTAGAGCCTCGCACGCCCCCCCCGCACTCGCAGAGCTTCACGTCGTCTCCCGACTCAGCGTCACACACCTTATCATTAGCCACTTTTTATTGTAAGAGCTTTTGTGTTGGGAAATATGTCTTTGATTACCTACATATGTTAACGGGCTCTCCGAAAACTGTAACACGAGAAAGTCCATATATTAGTAATATGTAGATATGTGGTTGATGGCAATGAGGAAGATAGAGCGATCCTGTCCCCCTCCTCCTGTCGTGTGCTCAGAGAGTCATTTTCAACTTTCCCGCCAGTAACCCTGCGAGCGGGAGTTATTTTGTTTTGGAGTACAACATACGCCGCAGCTCTATGGCTTGTGCGCAAAAAAGGGGAGAACTTCTTACTAATTATTTCTAACTTAACCTATGATGAAGCGGCTTTGGCCGCAACTTAAGATTAAACACAAGACTATACTCTTCTTCAGGCTTAATAGTTTTAATTTTCTTGGGTATTGGGTAGAGTCATTGGCCACGCCTCCCACCCAAGTCTTCCTCCTCCCCCGAGCGTCTTCCGCGCGCGGGCACGGCAGGAGGGAACAAAGGCGGGGGTGCCACGCTCCACAGACCCACAAAGGCGGCGGCGGTGGGAGGCGCAGCCGGTACAGTTAGCGCAGCGCAACGCATCGCCACGCGCCGTGTCCGTGCAGCACACTTCGCCACTTCACACGCGCGCCGCTGCACTCGGCTGTGCGCCGCTCTCCTTCCTCGTCGGCGGCGTTGCGACGCCCCCGCCCCGCCGTCTCGTCTCTTCGCGCCTCCTCCGGGCTGAACCGTCTGGCCTCCACGCCACGCCACGCCACGCCACGCCACGCCCCGTCCTGTACACTGGCCCGCCATGCACCCTCTCGCCCTGCCACCGACCTGTCCGGTCCTGTCCTTTCTTCCCCGACTCGCCACCGAACGACCCGTTCGGTCTCGTCCCGACCAGCCATCAGCTCCGTCTCATCTCGTCAATTAATGCAGTTAATTTACATCCCCGCCACAACCTCTTCCACTCCACCCAGCTCTGAATCGCCCCTTCTCGTCTCTGTTCCCGCACTCCCGTCGTTTTGCCGACCATGCCGCTGCTCGGACTGTTAAACCAAATTAAACCAAACCTTTCGTCCCACCACGCTCCCAACTCGACCCACTCCGCCCCATCTCATCTCCCCCCATTTACTTTACAATACGAGTTAACATTCAGTAACAGTTAACGTTTTGGTTATTTGATATTAGAAATTCGATTTCGATCGGTTTTTCATACTTAATATATATCTCTCTGGAAATTGCAAAATGGCTGACGAATGGTAAGTTTATCATCTTCACTTTACCCCAGAAAGGTGATATCACCTCTTATGAAAAAGACAGTTGATATGTCCTTACGTGTTCACATCTGAACACTGCAGCTGACGTCACTAGATCACCCAATCATTCTGCAGGCACAGCCTGTCCACCTGAAAGATAAGCATCACAGACATCATCTCAAAATACTCTACTTAAAGATTTCGTCGTGGTTTGGTTGTTTATCATAAGACTCAAGTAATATGTTATCTCCAAAGTAATGAAGCACACTTTTGGACTTCGTCAATATTATTTACACACAGAACCAACATAACTTCTTGCGATACACAAATTTAACACTTCGGACAATGAGAATTTATAAAAGAGAATGTAATAATCCGTAATTAAGTATTCATAATGCAGTCAAAATTACACCTTAACACTGAAATATTATTTTTGAATTGTCGGGTGTTTTGTTTCTTTTATTAAATTCGATCGTGTTTTCCCATCATATCCAATGAGTGCATCTGAGACGACCCCATGACCTAACGCCACTGAACACATGTTCCACTTCTCCTTCCCAAATGTTATGTGTTTTACTTTTTCTGATGTTATATAAATCCAAATAAATGAAATTAGATGTATGTATGTGTATCGTAACTTTGGAACGCGTGGAACAATTTGACGCACATTTTACATAAACTTTTCAGCTAACAACAAACATGGTATGATTAAAAATATTACCACAAAATTTGGTTTAATTTGGCTTAACAGTCCAACCAGGGGCATGGTCGGCAAAACGATGGGAGTGCGGGAACAGAGACGGGAAGGGGCGATTCAGAACTGGGTGTTGTGGAAGAGGTTGTGGCAGGGATGTAAATTAAATGACTTCTGTTTTACTCTATAGAGAGAATTAATTACCATTTTCTGTCTAACTATTGATTGCGATAGATATCTGGGCAATGCCTGTTTATTTCAGCTAATGAAAAATAAAAATGAAACATTAAAGTATAGTCTTAAGAAAACTGTGGGTGGTTTTAAGGCCACTTACAGGTTACCTCAGTAGGTGATGAAGATGCCGCTTGGGCGCTGAGCACGTGGGTGGGCGGGCGGTGAGCGGAGCGCAGCGGCTCGTTAGTTATGCTCCGGCGGGCTTCGCACGTTGGGTGAACAGGGTAAACAGGAAGATGGCGCTCGGCGGGCGCTTTCATGCCCTGCATTGCACGGGCAACGTTCTCACGCACGAGGTGTGAGCAGCGGCAGGGAGAGCAGAGAGGCTGAAGCCTCTTCCGAAATAGAAATACGTAGCGCGCCCTTGAGCGAATTCTCGAGAGTTGAGACACGCCACCTTCCTCATGTCAATATGAAGGGGAAAAAATATTAACGATATTTTAATAGAGTTCGAGAGCTACACGCCCCCAACCCTACCACTTTAACCACTGACTCTTCCACCCGTCCCTTCCCTACCGCCCGATCCTTCCCTACCGCCCGATCCTTCTACGCCGATCTTCTACGCATCCTTCCTACGCGATCTTCCTACCGCGATCTTCACTACGCCCGATCTTCCTACAGCCGACTTCCCTACGCGACCGCTTACCTACACTCGACCTCCTTACTACCACTCGACCCGTTACCTACCACTCGAAACCTTACCTACCATTCGAACCTTCTACCACTCGACGCTTACTACGACAGCCTAAGTACCAACGCCTTACTTACACGACTCATCACTCGACCTTCTCATGGACCCGATGGAGTGGTAAGGCAAGGAAAACTATATGCTATAGTAGATGAAAATCTTAATAATTTATGTATACCAGTATGGTCCGCACCGAAATGTCACCAGCTGGAAGATCAGACGTTACCCCATGAATGGGGGTACCTAAAAGACCCTAACTTCAAAAATGTTGAAGATCTCAACATTCACATTTTGTAGATTATAGCGCGCGTGAGAAAACATATCTGAATGTTATCGGATTCGAAAACCCGGTTTTTAAATCCTAACGCACAGTTATCGTCGTGCACGACCGATTCTAATATAAAATCTCTCATTTTTAAGTAGGTACGAACCCAGCTCCCTTTACTTCCGCATTTTCCGCCACATTCATCCGCCCAATCAATTGCCGAGAAATAAATCACAGTACTGATACAAGGGCAATAACACGTTTATACCACCTCTTGTAATAGTGCACCTAACGTCCACGATAATGCTTCGTTTAGAATGCAAAATAAACGTATTAAAGTATATGAAATAAAAATCTCCTAATTCTGTGAGTTTAATTTTTAAAACAACAGAACTATCGTTAAAAATAAATTTTTATACTAACTAAAAATGTTGCCAATTATAGTTATGACTATGAGAAGCTTTGAAAAGTTGATTTTTTTTCGGACAACTACATTTACTTAATAATTATGAGTTATGAACATATCATCTCTGTTCAAGTGCTTCTACTCATTATAATAATGCAATGAACATTTTTTCTTTGAAGAATATTCGCATGTTGCAGGGAATTTCATTGCTTCCATTAGTGGTAATTAGCTATTCTCTTCTTACGTATAGAAAAATGAAGCATAATACGTATAGAAGAAGAAACATGAGCCAAAAATAATTAAGACTATCACTTTTCAAGTGTTACTTAATGTGAAGCTCTTACATCTCTGTAATAAAGAATTAGTTTGCTCTGTCTTTCATTGTAAGGGGTAGATAAATTCTGGGACTGTGGCTGATGCCGGCAAATTGAGTTCAGACACAAGAAATGCCTCGTGAGCATAGCGAGGGTAATAAGAATCTGAAAAGAATTTTGCCATTAGTAACGTTCCTGTCATTACCTTTTCTACCATTGCCATCCGATTGCGATTTTTCATGTAATAGAGATTTTTCTAACGGAATGGGTCTTAATTCTTAGAGGTAGGTAGAGTTTTTGGATCTGGCAATGACGCAGTTTCGTAGGCAGGCAATCTCTTCGCTTCTGGAAAGACTTGGGCTTGGGGCCGCGTGGGGCTGATGGTCGCGAGGCCAAACACGTTTACGACCCCGCTCAGGAAGCGGCAGCCTCAGCCGGGCTAATTGGGCGCAGAGAACAGCCGCGCACGTACACACACAAACACACACACACGCAAGCGGAGGCGCGCTTGCTCACGGGTAGGCGCAGGTAGCGCTGGAAGCGAGACCCGTTCTGCGGCGAGCGCGCTCTGACATTACGGAGTCGCTTACGCACTCGAATATTCTCGCAGGCGCACTTGCAGTGTACTAAGTCTGGCAGCTACACACGCTGTCTGAAAGACGCTGACACACTGCGAGAGACATTTATTAGGTAACTCGGACGGAAACGCACTCATTTATGCTTGAAAGAACTCCGACTGATACATCTCACACATACAGATTAACTGGTACACCCTCACTTACATACTCTGATCGATACACCCACACTTATACATTCTGAATGATATATCATCTCGCAGACACTATTACTGTTACACCTTCATTCATTCATTCATTCATTCATTCATTCACTGACTGAAATGCCTTCATTCACTACTTGATATGCCCTCACTTATTCACTACTTGATATGCGCTCACTCATTCACTGACTGATATACTCTCACTAATTCACTGAATGATATGCCCTCATTCATTCACTCTGATACACCCACACCGATACACTGTGTCTGCTTCACCGTAATTCATATACTATGATACACCCTCATTAAAACACTGTGACTGATACACCCTCACTCATACATTCTGATATGTCCTCACTTCTACACTAAGACTGATACACTCTTACGCTCTGTCGGATGCACACTCATCCAAATATTCTGACAAAAAACCTGCTAACTCGAACACTGTGCAAAATACATCAACTGTGATTCTAAGACAGATGATATGCATGACCCTGAAACAGTCAGATAGTAACTCAGTCACTGATATTTGCATTCTCTGACTAATACACTTAGAAGATACCCTCACATGAATCACACTAAACCAACTCTAACCATACATCTCTAACTGCACAAACAGTTCTTGCATATTCTGCATAAGCATCAATGCGCTTAACAGAACCTACCACAGGGACATTCAGTTTTTAAATGTACATTTACAATTTCCTGGTGCAATTATTCCCCTAAATTCATGAATTTTCGAAATTGTTTGTAACATTAAAAATGTCAGAATAATAAAACATTAAAAAACACATTGTGGTTTCCAATTTTTGATTAATTCCTGCAAAATGACATTTGGGTATTACTCACGCATTGAAATGCAATTACTTTTATACTTTAATTGTGCAGAGTGGCTGTCCTCGTGAGTCTGATGGCCGAGATGGCCACCTGAATCCACCTGCTGAACAACGTTGACAACAATGGGTTAAGCACAAGCGGCAGCGTTCTGACTCCCAATGAACTCTGGCCCTCACTCACTCGCTCACTTTCTCCCAAAGGTTCTCACACAACGCCTTCTCTTTACGCATTCACACAATCACACGCCCAGTTCCTCATTCCGGAGCTTACGGATCCTCATTCATGACGTAGTTCATAACGTCCAACGCAATGCCAGGTGACGTACACATTGTCTCCTCTCGCTTGCGAAACTCTCCCACCACCTTCAAACATTTATCTCGTGTGTCTTTCTCAGATTTATTTCACTCCTTTTCTATTTCCTTCTTCCTTTCTTTCTCATTTTCTCTCTCTCTCTCTCTCTCGCTCTCTTTCTCTCCTTCAGACGCACACAAAAACACACATGCATACGTATATCCATATGCACACTCCCGCCCGCGCGCGTACACAAACTCCCTAGGACCTTTTTTCATCACTCATGGATTGTATTTTGTCGAACTATCCATTATATTAATTTGTTTCTTACAAATATTTATATTTCTAAATTCATTGTTTCATTCCTATCCAATCCTATTTCCACTATTGTTATTTTTAATTTTTACGTGTCCAATTATTTTGAAATCAAAGTACCTAGCAGTGTTCAATTGAACCTTGAACCACATCGTTCTTATTATTCTAGTTTTTAGTACATCCGTGAGAGAATTATGTTAAAATATCTCAAACTTGTAAGATTTTGCTAGTCAATAACGAAGTGATGAACGAAGATGTACATTAATATTTATAGACATCTATGCTTTCATTTCTTGCAAGCGTCTTAGATATTATCCTTTTACGAATAGTAAAACACTTTCACGTACGCTCAAACAATGAAATCTATTATTTCTGAAAAGTTGAACCATTAAAGGTAATTAAGTAATAAAATAATTCATACCTATTTATTTTACGATTCTATAATTGCCTTCCTAAAAGATTTCGTGGAAATAATTTGTCTTTGATACTTTCCGCCTCTGACACTCTGAGCACGGATATTGAGCTTTCTGCTGCTCCCATTTCTACTCCCGTTTCTCTCCTGCGCCGGAGTGGATGCGGGATGGCGTGTAGTCTCACTCACTCCAGCAGGTTCAGTTTCTGGGCCTTGGCTCGAACGGGGTGAGCGATAAGACGCTGCAACTCAAATCACGTTTTCAAATTGTTCTATAAATTTCGCGTATTACGCGTTCCATATTCCACATTCAACCGTTCCATTATCGCATTTCAGCTGAAAGGGTAATCTTAAAAAATTGCCGTTTATTTAATGAATATGTAGCGAGTACGAAGCCATGCATAACACGTATAACTGCGTTATTTCCCACATTATTCCTTCACTCGCGTGTTATGAACTCGTAATTAAGCCTTTCATCACGATAACGTAGCCTCCAGAAATAAAGCCCATCGTAAAAGTATAATTTATTTCATAGGTAAAGATAACGGTGTCCCCAATTGCGTAAAGAATGCAAATTTATTATCTTCATTGTACTCGTAATAGAAGAATATTCTCTTATTATGCTGCACTCGTTACTTACTTGAAATAATTTACAATTGCTATAAAAATTACCAATGATTTCACATTTCCACAATTTTGTTCACATTCACTTTTGGTTTTTGGTGTTGCATGTGTCTGACGACCTTCAAAAAGAAGTGCACTCAGAAAGAAAGAGGCCATTAAAGTCTGCGTGAAAAGATTCTCTCTTCTATTTCGTGTGTAGGTAGAAACAGACTGAGCATTGTTAACAGAAACCCAAACCTGCAAAACATCAAAAGAAATATTTTCAGAGGCCTCTTACGAGTCCTTTTTGTTTATGAGTTTCGATTCTTTTGAAGTTCTGGTGTTGCACCGTGCGTAAAACTAGATCAGTTCTGAAGACATCGAGCTCCTCTGTCTAAAAGCTGGAAATGTCTATAAAAAAATTCATTTAAGGAGGTTAAAATTGCGAGAATACACTATTTTATTCGTTTATTTGTGATATCGACGTCCTTTTCTTTTCTTTCTTTCTTTCTTTTTTTTAAGGGACGACGTAGCTTGTTTAAACAAATGCAAGGTAAGTATTCTGTTCCTACTTCCTTGTATACGTAGGTATATACGGAATAATATAAGTGGTATAAAGAAAGTTATGTAATGCTGCGACAAAAAAACGCGATCTTTCAACAGAAAAACTCGTGTTGTGGTTCCCTAGTACAGAAAAAGTGGAAAAATCTGTAGTAAATTATTCTCTCTAATGTAGTTAGATTTAAGAAATAGTGGGTCATTGATACCACACCTAAACTATGCGTTGGATGTTCTTTTTAAATTGCAAAAGATTGCAATTGAATTTTCTCCAGTGTCTCCTTACAAATACAAAATTGAAGTTAGAGAATTATCTCCGTAGTAAAAAATTCTCTCCATAATTAGTTCTTTCATGAAGGTAATACATTTTTTTAAATTGAGTACTTTTCGCGCAATATTGCAATTTTAAAAAATAACAAGAACAATAATTTCTGAAAAAATATTAATTTCTAAATTCTTGCTTTAAATGTTTGGTAGGGATAGATCTAAATGAACTCTATAAGATGACATAAACACCATTCTGCTGTATTCTTTTGCTGTTGCTTTTTAAAAATTACAAAAATGTAATTTTTTGACTTGTCTCTCACGTTAATAATTACACTAGCAGCGGCTTGTTCACATTCTTGCATTTACGAGTACATGTGCTTTATATAATGTCTAATAAAGTTGCACCAAAACTCAAACGTTTTCTGTGAAAATGAACTCATAATTCCGCACTTATGGAAATGCTAGTGTGTCATTTTCTAAAAAGCGGCTCCAGTTTTTTTCTTCACACGTTTCGTGTCAGAGAGTGCTAATTAAACTATTGAAGATGACACAAAAGCCATTTGCTGTATTCTTTTTTCTTTCAAAAATTACACAAATGTAATTTTTTGTAATATCTCACGCCTTTAATATGTACATTTCCCGCAGTTTGTATTCATTACTGCATTTGTGAGTGGAAGTGCGTCAAATTACTTCCAATAGTTGATATGTTGCGTTGATATGTTGATATGATGCGTTGTATGATAATAGACGGAGTAACACAATCATCTGTTTGCATTTTTCAGAAAATATTGAATCTCTTTTCTTGTTTTGTACTTTTCGGAGCTCCTGGGTATCTAACGAAACAATTGACACCTCTCACATGGCCACAGGCTGCTTAGTTTTCTTACAATTTATGCGCGCATACGAAATTAGTTACATATCTTTAGTTCAATAGTTTTTTTAAAAAATGGGATGTCTCTTCATGCCCTCTCCTTGTATCTACCATGTGCGTAATGTACTTTTCAACAACAACAAAAAAAAGTTGATTCAAGCTCACAGTGTTTTGCTACCTCTTCTCGTGCTTCCCGAGGGCGCAATCTAGCTCAGTCGTGAGAGACATTACGTACTGCGCTGTTTTTTGTTCTGCCCGCGTCCCAGGTGCCGCGGCGCGTGGTGGTGCTGCGAGCGCAGATGACACCCGCCCGAGCACGCGCAGCCCCGTTGCCGCGGCCCGTTAGCGCGCTGCCTCACCGCCCCCGCCGCGGCGTTGCAAGCAAGGCGTCAAACCGCCGTCAAAGACGATCCATTCAATTAAAAGAATCGCGCTTTGCTGTCCATCCATTTGTTCCTACGTCCGATGTTCTTATTCAATGATTTCTAATATTATAAAGCAATACATGGATGTTTTTCAAATATTACTTGACGATAATGTCACTGCCGTGCAGAAAATAGAATGTTTTGTTCTTCTGCCATCAAAATCCGATGATGAGTTCAATAATTTTGAAACTCACTTGGTGGAAACATTATCCTCCCTCTTTCACGTAGTGGGGCGAAAAGATGTGTTACGGAAAACTTGTTATAGGCTTTTAATAGCCGTGTCGAGAATTGTTGCTTCCCATGGTTCTAGTCAACTGACACGTGCACCGTATATTTGTATAAAAGAAACTTAAAAGGAAATATTTATGAATGTTATAAGAATAGTCAATTTAAACCTCCGAAATTCATTGTTATTCAAATAGGTTTAATAGCTAAGGCTGATTCAATGAAATCATGTAAGGGCAACAACTCTTTCTAAAGACACTTTTTAGTCGTATTATAATTTTATTCATAATATTAAAAAAAACACTAATTGGTCGCATGACCTCCAAAATAGTACTAATATTATTAACAAATATTATTAACATTTTTTTATTTCACAACATTTGTTTTTTTAATATTTGTTAGTGTGGAATTTGTGTGACGGGAAGGAAACCATATTAAAATTCCTCTCCTCTCGAAATATTTTATGGATGCCCCTCTGTTAATTAGGAGTACTTCAAAAAGACAAAAAATTGGCGTAAATTTTTATAAATGATTTAAATAATAATATAATATTTAATTATTTTTTTTCATTGGGATTTAATGTGCATTCAAAAAATTTAGAACGAGTTTTTTCCCATAAAATGTATAAATAGTCTCAATTTTGTTATCCTAATGCTATAAAGTGAACGTGATTGCACATCATTGGAAACTAAACTTTTCCTATCCTCTTATTTCTTTTCTTTCCTATGACACTCTTCCAAACACTTTTAAGTTTGTTCTGATTGAGAGGCATAGAATTCTTAAAATGTCCTCATTTTCCACCTGACACCTTACAAAAGACAGATTAACAACGCTTAGAATGGACAACGGGACTCATAATTTACTCCAAGTTGACATTGTTGTCGTGGGATAAAACGCCATATTTACTTGAGTGACAGCGGAGTTTTGAGGATAGACACGTACGTGTTTAAGAGCTCTGTGTGTGCTCTCAGTCGGAGCGAAAAGGAGTTCAGAACCCCTCGTGCTACTGTTCCTCGCACAGCCGTTGCTGGAGAAACCCAAAAAGCATCTGTGTGTGTGTGTGTGCGGTCGCAGCCACGGGTGTTGCGTTGTCATATGAACTGGCGAAAAGTGGACAAAAGTATTTTCCTTCACTAACACGTAATTCGTAACCAGAGCTGTAGAGTTCGAACGATGAAGGCAGCAGCTGGATCGCAGTTGACCTCTGTCTGGAATCTAGAAACCGGCTGCTTTGATAGCTCCCTTCCGTGGGTGATTTCTTATAAATAGACGACGACGACGACGACAATGATGTGATGCTTCTAATTATAACGATCTACTTAATTTTATTAAAAGTTAATTTAATGGAATAATATAAAAATGAGGGACTTGTACGTAATACTTATTCAAGTATTATGATATTGTACATATGTATTTAGTTATTATATTATTTTATTAATCATTTATAACTCAAGAAGTAACTGCATGCAGGCTTTCTTTTTATTTATTACGATTTTTTACTTGTTGAAACCGATTGCAGCCCCCACCCACGGTGTATCTGGAACGGTACGCTAGAAACCAACATGCGGGGATCTCGTATCTGGAGTTACCAGAAGGCGAGGTTCTGGGCGTCAACAACACACACGAAAAGCAAAGGGCAGAGCAGGATCGAATCTGAGACCTTGGAGTTTGAATCTATTCGCGCTCTGGTCATCCGTTCATAAAGTGCCTTAGTATTCATTTACGAAATAAGAATCGTAAGACATCGTATTACAATTCGAGTAAGGAGAAGTACTCTATCAAACGAGGACGGCAAGCTTGTCGTGTGTGCTTGTAATTGAACAGCTGCGGAGGAAAAAAAAACAACTGATCATTGTTTGTGTTTCTCAAGCTACAGTGCGTTGCTCCCTGTACTCTATCTGATGTCTCGAAAAAACAAGACACCACTGTCCATTTTTGTGTTTCTCGAGGTACCGTGCGTCGTCTCCCGTACTCTACCCCTTGCCCCCCAGAGGGGCGTTTCGTGAGTCGCTGGTGGCCTGGCGTGAGCCTTTGCGTGTTTTTGTATTGCGCGGTTCGAATCCGTACAAGTTAACGGCCGGAAAGCGGCCACAAGCTACAAGCTACGAGATCATGCCGGTGCAGCTCGACGAGGCGCCACAGGCGCACGAAATGTGATCCACTGGGCTTGAGAGAAATGCGTGACCGCTTGCGCGTACACTAAACGGAATGGTACACACGTACAATTGTGTGTGTGTGTGTGTGGAAATAAACGTTCTTGATTCAAACGTGTTTTCTGATGGAAAATGATATCGCAAATGTTTAAGTGATTTATTTTTGCTGGGAAGTTACTTTCATTGTGAAGACTGCAGTTTGTCCGAGTGGCTTGAAAGGAGATTGACCTCTGATTCGACATAAGTAGCCACAATGCTCAGAAACAAAGTCAGTACGAGGGAGGGGGGTCTTTAATTCACTTGAGGTAAATACTGGATAAGCTCAGCATCAATTGGCCACAATTGCATTCTATGGAACTATGTGGCTAGAGATAAATGATCGCATCTCCTGCATTTCTTGGAGGTCGTAAAACAAAGAAATGTTTCCTTTAGTACCTTACTTTCAATTTCGTTACTCACTACTTCAATTTCCTCTTCACAAAACACCTCCAACATTCTCCACCAATCTAATAATAGTCCGGCCATGACATATTTAATGTTAATGGTAGCGGTATATTTTTATTTAATGTTCGTAAAATTAGTTGCAAGGTCATTCACGTAGTAAGTATTTTCTTTACATGGAAAAGTTAATAAGCTTTCATAAGATTAATAATAAAAACTTAACTTCGCCCGAAGTTCACTAAGAATGCTATGTGAAGCCCAATGAACTCGTAGAAGGCAGTTTCAAAAGAGGAACTTGATAACTTTCACATTCCCTTAAGAACTCGATATCCTTCGAAAATCTCTCTGGTGTAATGGGATGTGCTTAACCTCTGCGATGTAAGAAAGACTAACAATTCACAAAGAGTATACAACTCAGAAGCGGAAAGGAGATAATGAGAAGCGAGTACAATGAGGAGATTCTCCATTCTCAATGGCACTTCCCTCACCCATGCTCGCGACAAAACTCCACCCTCCACCTCCACCGCCACCCCCCTCCTGACCACCTCCACCGCCATCCTTCCCCCACCATCATGCCCCCACTGCCACCTCCTCCTCCGTCGCCTCCACATCCGTCGCCTCCACATTCACTGACGGCCCTGAATACTTCTACCATTGCTGCACATCCACCTCTGTCTCAGTTTCCACCCTATCCATCTCTACCGCCAACTCTCCGCCTATAGTTTCTCCCATCTGCGCCACCACTTCCAATTTATTCCTCTACCTCTTCCTACATGCTCCCCTACACCCACTTCTAAATCCACTTCCACCTTCATTTACACAAGTCCCTTTACATTTCATTCACATCTCCACGAATACTCGTATCTTCGCTACCTGTGGCTCTACGTCCATCTTCATCTTTGCTTCATCACTCTGCTCCATATTTTTATTTTATGTGTCCATATCTATCGTTGCCTCTTCATCTACATATATCTTTGCTTACTTACGCACATCTACCTCTGCATCCACAACCACAACTTTGCCTCCACATCCTCATCTATCTTTGCCTCCACATTTACATCTCGGCATCAATTTTGCCACCACATTTAATCTATTTTGCTTCCACAACTGCCTCCACCACTTGTCCCCGCTGCTGCCCTCCACCTACACCGCCGCTCCCGCCGCGCCGCTTCCCGCGCAAGTACAATGGTGGAACGAATTCCGCTGCTTTTCTTCAGCCGTCGCCGGTGGCACTGCGCCCTCTGTCCCACGTGCCCCTCCGCGCCGCGCTCTGATAAGCGCTCGCCGTCGCCTCCCCTCTCACAATACGCTGTGCCCAACCACACTTCAGGGAGTGTCACAGCAGAGACGTTCTCCGACAGAAAATAGCAATATTCACCATTACATCGAGCTCTCTCTCGGGAAAGGATCACCCTAACTTCAGGAAATTCCAAAGTAATCCACTCCAGAGAAAATTCTTTTATTTTCATTGCTCGGGTATGTAGATGCTTAACACTCTCTCCCTTTCCCTCTCATTCTCTTTCCCTCTCTTTCCCTCTCTTTCTTTCTTTCCCTCTCTTTCTTTCTTTCCCTCTCTTTCTTTCTTTCCCTCTCTTTTTCTCTTTCCCTCTCTTTTTCTCTTTCCCTCTCTTTTTCTCTTTCCCTCTCTTTCTCTCTTTCCCTCTCTTTCTCTCTTTCCCTCTCTTTCTCTCTTTCCCTCTCTTCTTCTTCGCTCCTCTTTCTACTCTCTTTCTCTCTATTTCCTCTCTCTTTCTCTCTAATTTCCTCTCTCTTTCTCTCTATTTCCCTCTCTCTTTCTCTCTATTTCCCCTCTCTTTCTCTCTCTTTTCCCTCTTCCTTTTCTCTCTTTTTCCCTCTCTCTTTCTCCTCTTTCCTCCATCTTTCCCTCCTCTTTCCGCTCCCTCTTTCCCTCCTCTCTTCCCTCCCCCTTTCCCTCCTCTTTCCCTCTCTCTTCCTCCCTCTTTCCCTCCCTTTTCCCCTCCTCTTTCCCTCCCTCTTTCCTGCTTCTTTCCTCCTCTTTCCCTCTCTCTTTCTCTCTCTTTCCCTCTCTCTTTCCTCTCTCTTTCCCTCTCTCTTTCCTCTCTCTTTCCTCTCTCTTTCTCTGCTCTCTCTTTCTCTCTCTCTTTCTCTCTCTCTCTTTCTGCTCTCTCTCTTTCTTCTCTCTTTCCTCTCTCTCTTTCTCTCTGCTCTCTTCCTCCTCTCTCTTTCTCTTCTCTTTCTCTTCTTTTCTCTCACCCCCCCCCCCCCCCCCCTCTCTCTTTCTTCTCTCTCTTTCTCTCTCTCTCTTTCTCTCTCTCCTCTTCTTCTCTCTCTTTCTCTTCTCTCTCTTTCTCTCTCTCTCTCTTTCTCTCTCTCTCTTTCTCGTCTCTCTCCTTTCCTCTTCTCTCTCTTTCTCTCTCTTTCTTCCTCTCTCTCTTTTCTCTCTCTTCTCTCTTCTCTTCTCTCTCTCTCTTCTCTCTCTCTCTTTTCTGCTCTCTCTTTCTCTCTCTCTTTTCTCTTCTTCTTTCTCTGCTCTCTCTTTCTCTCTCTCTTTCTCTCTCTCTCCTTTCTCTCTCTCTCTTTCTTGCTCTCTCTCTTTCTCTCTCTCTCTTTTCTCTCTCTCTCTTTTCTCTCTCTCTCTTTTCTCTCTCTTCTTTTCTCTCCTCTCTCTTTTTTCTCTCTCTCTCTTTTATCTCTCTCTCTCTCTTTTTCTCTCTCTCTCTTTTTTCTCTCTTCTCTTTTTCTCTGCTCTCTCTCTTTTTTCTCTCTCTCTCCTTTTTTCTCTCTCTCTTCTTTTTTCTCTCTTCTTTTTTTTCTCTCTCTTTTTTCTCTCTCTCTTTTTTTTCTCTCTGCTCTTTTTTTTCTCTCTCGTCTTTTTTTCTCTCTCTCTTTTTTTTTCTCTCTCTTTTTTTTCTCTCTCTTTTTTATTTCTCTCTCTCTTTTTTCTTCTCTCTTTTTTTCTCCTCTCTCTTTTCTCTCTCCTCTCTCTTTTTTTCTCTCTTCTCTCTTTTTTCTCTTCTCTCTCTTTCTCTCTCTCTCTCTTTTTTCCCCCTCGTCTCTCTCTCTCTTTATTCTCTCCTCTCTCTTTTTTCTCTCTCTTTTTTTCTCTCTCTCTTCTTTTTTCTCTCTCTCTCTCTCTTTTTTCTCTCTCTCTCTCTTTTTTCTCTCTCTCTCTTTTTTTCTCTCTCTCTCTTTTTTTTCTCTCTCTCTCTCTCCTTTTTTCTCTCTCTCTCTCTCCTTTTTCTCTCTCTCTCTTTTTTTCTCTCTTTTTTCTCTCTCTTTTTTCTCTCTCTTTTTTCTCTCTTTTTTTCTCTCTCTCTTTTTTCTCTCTCTCTTTTTTTCT
>BOPP01000036.1:8207103-8227370 GCA_017312745.1 Gryllus bimaculatus
GTCACGCTCAAACATGAAATCGATATTTCTGAAAGTTGAACATTAAAGGTAATTAAGTAATAAAATATTCAATACCTATTTATTTTACGATTTTTATAATTAACCTTCCTAAACGGAATTTTGGGTGGAAATAATTTGATACTTTTGGCCTCTGACACTCTGAGCTCGGATACTGAGCTCTCTGCTGCTCCATTTTCTAGGCCCGTTTCTCCTCTGCGCCGAGTGGATGCGGGATGGCGTGTAGTCTCATTCACTCCGGCAGTTCAGTTTCTGGCCCTTGGCTCAAACCGGGGTGAGCGATAAGACGCTGCAACTCAATCAACGTTTTCAAATGTTCTATAATTTCGCGTATTACGCCGTTCGCATATTCACATTCAACCGTTTCCATTATCGCATTTCAGCTGAAAGGGTAATCTTAAAAATTGCGTTTAATTTGATGAATATGTAGTGAGTACGGAGCCGTGGCATCACACGTAATAACTGCGTTATCTTCCCAGAATTATTCCCTTCACTCGCGTGTTATGAACTCGTAATTAAGCCTTTCATCACGATAACGTAGCTCAGAAATAAAGCCCATGCGTAAAAGTATAATTTATTTCATAGGTAAAGATAACGTGTCTTCCTTAATTGCGTAAAGAATGCAAATTTATTATCTCATTGTCTCGTAATAGAAGAATATTCTCTTTGATGCTGCACTCAGTTACTTTATTGACATTATTTACAATTGCTATATAAAATTACAATGATTTTCACATTTTCAACAATTTTGTTCACATTCACTTTTGTTTTGGTGTTGCATCGTGTCTGACGAACCTTCAAAAAGAAGCGCACTCAGAAGAACGAGCCATTAAAGTCTGCGTGAAAAGATTTATCTCTTTATTTCGTGTGTAGGTAGAAACAGAACCTGAGGCAATTGGTTAACAGAAAAACCAACTGCAAAAACATCAAAAAGAAATTATTCTCAGAGTCTCCGTTACGAGTCTCTTTGTTTATGATTTCGATTCTTTTGGAAAGTCTGGTGTTGCACCGGTGCGTAAAAACTAGATAAGTTCTGAAGACATTGAAGCTCCTCTGTCTAAAGCTGGAAATGTCTATAAAAATTCATTTAAGGGGGTTAAAATTGCTGAGAATACACAATTTTTATTCGTTTACTTGTGATATCGACGTCCTTTTCTTTCTTTTTTTTCTTTTTATTTTTTTAGGGACGACGTAGCTTGTTTTAAACAAATTGCATGGTAAGTATTCTGTTCCTACTTTCCTTGGTATACGTAGGTGTATATGGACTAATATAAGTGGCATAGAGAAAGTTATGTAAGATGCTGCGACAAAAAAACGCGATCTTTTCAACAGAAAAAACTCGTGTTTGTGGGTTCCTAGTTCAGAAAAATGGAAAAAACCTGGTAGTAAATTATTCTCTCGCTAATACAGTATGTAGTCAGATTTAAGACAATAGTGGGTCATTGATACCGACACCTAAACTAATGAGTTGGATGTTTATTTTTAAATTGCCAAAAGATTGCAATTGAATTTCTGCCGTGTCTCCTTACAAATACAAAATTGAAGTTAAGAGAATTTATCTCGTTAGTAAAAAATTCTCTCCGCATAATTAGTTCTTTCATGAAGGTAATAATTTTTTTAATTGAGTGCTTTTCGCGCAATATTGCAATTTTAAAAAATAACAAGAACAATAATTTCCTGAAAACACGGCTCTAAATCTTGCTTTCAAATGTTTGGTAAGGGAATAGATCTAAATGAACCTTATAAGATGACATAAACACATTCTGGCTGTATTCTTTTGCTGTTGCTTTTTAAAAAATTAACAAAAATGTAATTTTTTTTGACTAGTCTCTCACGTTAATATTTACACTAGCAGCGGGCTTTGTTCACATTCTTGCATTTACAAGGTACATGTACTTTAATAATTCTAATAAGTTGCACCACACACTCATAACTTTCTGTAAAAGAACTCATAATTCCGCACTTAATGAAATGCTAGAGTGTCATTTCTAAAAGCGGCCTCCAGTTTTTTTTCTTCACATGTGTCGTGTCAGAGAGTGCTATTTCACTATGAAGATTGACAAAAAGCCATTGCTGTATTCTTTTTTCTTCAAAATTACACAAATGTAATTTTTTGTAATATCTCACGCCTTAATATGTACATTTCCCGCAGTTTGTATTCATTACTGCATTTTGTGAGTGGAAGTGCCTAAGAATTACTTCATATAGTTGATACGCGTTGTATGATAATAAACATGAGTAACACAATCATCTGTTTGCATTTTTCAGAAAAATATTGAATCTCTTTCTTGTTTTGTACTTTTCGGAGCTAGTGGGTATCTAATGAAAAATTGACAACCTCTCACATGTAAGCCCGCTTAGTTGTCTTACAATTTCTACGCGCATACGAAATTGTTACATATCTTAATGGAAAACTAATTTTGAAAATGTAATACTGTGGGGTAATTGTTTTTTTATAAAACTGATAAATTTTTAAAAGTGGATGTCTCCTATGCCTGCGCCTTGTATCACCAATGTACGTAATCGTACTTTTCAAACAAAAAAAAAAAAAAAATCTGTAAAATCCAGCATCACAGTGTTTTGCCCTAACTCTTCTCGTGCTTCCGAGGGCGCAATCTAGCTCAGTCGTGAGAGACATTACGTACTGCGCTGTTTTTTGTTCTGGCCTGCGCCCCAATGGCCGCGGCGCCCGTGGTGGTGCTGCGAGCGCAATGACCGCCCGCCCGAGTCACGCGCAGCCCCGTTGCAGTGGCCGTTAGCGCGCTACCCTCACCGCCCCGCCCGCGGCGTTTGCAAGGCAAGGGCGTCAAACCGCCGCCAAGACGATCATTCACTTAAAAAATCGCGCTTTTGCTGGTCGCATCAGTTTGGTTCCTACGTCCGGTGTTCTATTCAATGATTTTAATAATTATAAAGAATACATGGACGTTTTTTCATATATTACTAGACGATAATGTCCACTGCCGTGGCAGAAAATAGAATGTTTGTTCTTCTGCCATCAAAATACGAATGATGAGTTCAATAATGTCGAAACTCACTTGGTGGAAACTTTATCGCTCCTCTTTCACGTAGTGGGGCGAAAAGATGTGTTACGGAAAACCTCGTTATAGGCTTTTAATAGCCGTGTCGAGAATTGTTGCTTCATGGTTCCTAGTCCACTGCCAAGTGCACCGTAATATTTGTATAAAAGAAACTTAAAAGGAAATATTTATGTATGTTATAAGAATAGTCAATTTAAACCTCCGAAATTCATTGTTATGTCAAATAGGTTTAATAGCTAAGGCTGATTCAATGAATCAATGTAAGGGCAACAATTTTCTAAAGACACTTTTTAGTCGTATTATAATTTTATTCATAATATTAAAAAAAACATAATTGGTCGCATTATCTCCAAATAGTACTAATATTATTAACGATATTATTCACATTTTTATTTCACATTTTGGGTTTTTTTAATATTTGTTACTGTGGAATTTGTGTGACGGGAAGGCAACATTAAAATTCTCTCCTCTTCGGAAATATTTTATGGATGACCCTCTGTTTAATTAGGAGTACTTCAAAAAAGACAAAAAAAAATGACCGTAAATTTTTTTATAAATGATTACATATAATATAATTTTATTAATATTTTTTCATTGGGATTTATGTGCATCAAAAAATTTAATGAACTAGTTTTTTCCCATAAATGTATAAATAGTCTCAATTTTGATTTTCTGACTGCTGTAAAGTGAAAAGTGATTGCACCTCATTGCAACTAAACTTTTCCTATCCTCTTATTTCTTTTCTTTCCTATGACACTCTTCCAAACACTTTTAAAGTTGTTCTGATTGAGAGGCATAGAATTCTTAAAATGTCCTCATTTTCCTTGACACCTTACAAAAGACAGATTAACAACGCTTTAGAATTGGACAAGGATTCATAATTTACTCCAAGTTTTGACATTGTTTGTCGTGGATAACCGCCATATTTACTTGAGTGACAGCGGAGTTTTGAAGGATAGACAACGTTACGTGTTTAAGACTCTGTGTGTGCTCTCAGTCCGGAGCGAATTGGAGTTCAGAAACCCCTCGTGCTACTGTCTCGCACAGCGTTGCTGGAGAAAACCAAAGCATCTGTGTGTGTGTGTGCGGTCGCAGCCCGGTGTTGCGTTGTCAATGGACCTGGCGAAAAGTTGACAAAAGTATTTTCTTCACTAAAACGTAAATTCGTGACCAGAGGGCTGTAGAGTTCGAACGATGAAGGGCAGCAGCTGGAATCGCAGTCGACCTCTACTGGAATATAGAACCCGGGCTGCTTTGATAGCTCCCTTCCCGTGGGTGCTTCGATCAATCTGAAGTGCGGTGTTGAGTGTTTCTTAAAAACAGACGACGACATGATGTGATGCTTTCTAATTATAACGATCTACAACCTTTATTAAAAGTTAATTTAATGGAATAATATAAAATGAGAGAATCTTGTGCGTATACTTATTCAATTATTATGATATAGTACTATGTATTTTAGTTAATTATATTATTTTTATTAATCATTTATAAGTAAGAAGTTAATGGCATGCAGGCTTACTTTTATTTTATTAACGATTTTTTCTGTGAAACCGAGTTGCCAGCCCCCACCACGTGTATCTGGAAGCGGTACGCTAGAAACCAACAGCGGGGATCTCTTTATCTGGAAGTTACAGAAGGCGAGGTTCTGGCCGTCAAACAACACCACGAAAGCAAAGGGCAAATCCCATTCCAGAGCAGAATCGAATCTGAGACCTTTAAGTTTTGAATCTAATTCGCGCTCTGGTCATCCCTCTCATAAAGTGCCTTAAGTATTCATTTACGAAATAAGAATAGTCCAGACAGCGTATTACAATTCCGACGTACGGAGAAGTACTCTATCAAACGAGACGGCAAGCTTGTCGTGTGTGCTTGTAATTGAACAGCTTGCGGAGGAAAAAAAAAAAACAACTGATCATTGGGTTTGGTGTTCTCAAGCTACAGTGGCGTTGCTCCCTGTACTCTAATCTTCTTGATGTCTCGAAAAAACAAGACACCACTGTCCATTTTTGGGTGTTTTCTCGGAGGTACCGTGCGTCGTCTCCGTATCTACCCCTTGCCGCTCCCAGAGGGGCGTTTCGTGAGTCGCTGGTGGCCTGGCGTGAGGCCTATGCTGTTTTGTAATTTGCGCGTCGAATCCGTACAAGTTTAACGGCCGGAAAGCGGCACAATCTACAAGCTAGAAGATCATGCGGTGCAGCTCTGACGGAGGCGCCACCCGGGCGCTCAAATGTGATTCATGCGCTTGGGAAGAGAAATGCGTGACGCGCTTGCCGCGGTACAACTATAACGGAATGGGTACCACTACAATTGTGTTGTGTGTGTGTTGTGTGTATGTGTGTGTGTGTAAATAAACGTTCTTGATTCAAAGTGTTTCTGATGGAATGATATCGAAATGTTTAAGTGATTATTTTGCTGGGAAGTTACTTCATTGGTGAAGACTGTAGTTTGTCCGAGTGGCTTTGAAAGGAGATTTGACCTCTGATCGACATAAGTAGCCACAATGCCAGAAAAAAGTCAGTACGGGGAGGGGTCCTTTAATTCACTTGAGTAGATACTGGATAAGCTCAGCATCAACTTTGGCAAATTGCATTCTATGGAACTATGTGCTAGAGATAAATGATCGCTCTCCTGCATCTTGGAGGTCGTAAAACAAAGAAATGTTTCCTTTAAGTACCTTTTACTTTCAATTTCGTTACTCACTACTTCAATTTCCTCTTCACAAAACACTCCCAACATCTCCCCAAATCTAATAATTGTCGCGGCAATGAATATTAATGTTAATGGTAGCGTATAATTTTATTAATGTTCGTAAATTAGTTGCATGGTCATTCACGCAGTTAAGTCTTTTCTTTACATGGAAAAGTTAATAAGCTTTCATAAGAATTAATAATAAAACTAACTTCGCCGCGAAGTTCAACTAAGATGCATTGAAGCCAATGAACTCGTATGAAGACAGTTTCAAAAGAGGAATTGATAACTTCACATTCCCTTAAGAACTGGCACTCCTCGATATCTTCGAAAATCTCTCTGGTGTATGGGAATGTGTTAACCTGCTTGCGATGTAAGAAAGACTAACAATCACAAAAGAGATCAACTCAGAAGCGGAAAGGAGATAAGAAAAGCGAGTACAATGCGGAGATTCTCCATTCTCATGGCACTTCCCTCACCCATGCTCGCGACAAAACTCACCCTCCACCTCCACCGCCACCCTCCTGAACCAACCTCACTACGCCATCCTTCCGCCACCCAATCATGCCCACTGGCACCTTTCCGCCCGTCGCCTCCACATCATCGCCTCCACATTCACTGAACGGCCCTGAATACTTTACCATTGCTGCACATCCACCTCTGGTCCTCAGTTTTCCACCTATCCATCTCTACCCGCAACTCTCGCTATAGTTTCCTCCATCTGCGCCACCACTTCCAATTTATTCTCTACTCTTCCTACATAGCTCCCCTACACCACTTTAATCCACTTCCACCTTCATTACACAAGTCCTTTAGCATTCCTTGCACATCTCCACGAAATACTCCGTATCTTCGCTACCTGTGCTCTACGTCATCTTCATCTTTGGCTTCATCAACTCTGCTCCATATTTTTTATTTATGTTGTCCATAATCTATCGTTGCCTCTTCATCTACATATATCTTTGCTACTTATGCACATCTAACGTCTGGCATCACAACCAATCTTTTGCCTCCACATTTACATCTCGGCATCAATTTTGCCACCACATTTACATCTATTTTGCTTCCACAACATGCCTCCACACTTGTCCCCGCTGCTTGGCCCTCCGCCTACACCGCCGCTCCCGCCGCCGCCGCTCCCGCCCAGGTACAATGGTGGAACGAATTCCGCTGCTTTTCCTCAGCCGTCGCGGTGGCACTGCCCCTCTGTCCCAACGTGCCCTCCGCGCCGCGCTCTAATAAGCGCTCGCCTCCCTCCTCTCACAATACGCTGTGCCAATCACACTTCAGGGAGTGTCCACAGCAGAGACGTTCTCCGACAGAAAATAGCCAATATCCACCATTTCATCGAGCTCTGCGTCTCGGAAAGGATCACCTAACTTGCAGGAAATTTCCAAGTATCCACTCCAGAGAAAATTTCTTTTATTTCATTGCTTCGGTATGTAGATGCTTACACTCTCTCTCTTCCCTCTCTTTCTCTCTTTCCCCTCTCTTTCCCTCTCTTTCCCTCTCTTTCCCTCTCTTTCCCCTCTTTCTTTTCTTCTCTCTTCTTTCTCTTTCCCTCTCTTTCTTTCTTCCTTTCCTCTCTTCTTTCTCTTTCCCTCTCTTCCTCTCTTTCTCTCTTTCTCTCTTTCTCTCTTTCCCTCTCTTTCTCTCTTCCCTCTCTTTCCTCTCTTTCCCTCTTTCTCTCTTTCCCTCTCTTCTTCTTCGCTCCTCTTTCTACTCTCTTTCTCTCTATTTCCTCTCTCTTTCTCTCTAATTTCCTCTCTCTTTCTCTCTATTTCCCTCTCTCTTTCTCTCTATTTCCCCTCTCTTTCTCTCTCTTTTCCCTCTTCCTTTTCTCTCTTTTTCCCTCTCTCTTTCTCCTCTTTCCTCCATCTTTCCCTCCTCTTTCCGCTCCCTCTTTCCCTCCTCTCTTCCCTCCCCCTTTCCCTCCTCTTTCCCTCTCTCTTCCTCCCTCTTTCCCTCCCTTTTCCCCTCCTCTTTCCCTCCCTCTTTCCTGCTTCTTTCCTCCTCTTTCCCTCTCTCTTTCTCTCTCTTTCCCTCTCTCTTTCCTCTCTCTTTCCCTCTCTCTTTCCTCTCTCTTTCCTCTCTCTTTCTCTGCTCTCTCTTTCTCTCTCTCTTTCTCTCTCTCTCTTTCTGCTCTCTCTCTTTCTTCTCTCTTTCCTCTCTCTCTTTCTCTCTGCTCTCTTCCTCCTCTCTCTTTCTCTTCTCTTTCTCTTCTTTTCTCTCACCCCCCCCCCCCCCCCCCTCTCTCTTTCTTCTCTCTCTTTCTCTCTCTCTCTTTCTCTCTCTCCTCTTCTTCTCTCTCTTTCTCTTCTCTCTCTTTCTCTCTCTCTCTCTTTCTCTCTCTCTCTTTCTCGTCTCTCTCCTTTCCTCTTCTCTCTCTTTCTCTCTCTTTCTTCCTCTCTCTCTTTTCTCTCTCTTCTCTCTTCTCTTCTCTCTCTCTCTTCTCTCTCTCTCTTTTCTGCTCTCTCTTTCTCTCTCTCTTTTCTCTTCTTCTTTCTCTGCTCTCTCTTTCTCTCTCTCTTTCTCTCTCTCTCCTTTCTCTCTCTCTCTTTCTTGCTCTCTCTCTTTCTCTCTCTCTCTTTTCTCTCTCTCTCTTTTCTCTCTCTCTCTTTTCTCTCTCTTCTTTTCTCTCCTCTCTCTTTTTTCTCTCTCTCTCTTTTATCTCTCTCTCTCTCTTTTTCTCTCTCTCTCTTTTTTCTCTCTTCTCTTTTTCTCTGCTCTCTCTCTTTTTTCTCTCTCTCTCCTTTTTTCTCTCTCTCTTCTTTTTTCTCTCTTCTTTTTTTTCTCTCTCTTTTTTCTCTCTCTCTTTTTTTTCTCTCTGCTCTTTTTTTTCTCTCTCGTCTTTTTTTCTCTCTCTCTTTTTTTTTCTCTCTCTTTTTTTTCTCTCTCTTTTTTATTTCTCTCTCTCTTTTTTCTTCTCTCTTTTTTTCTCCTCTCTCTTTTCTCTCTCCTCTCTCTTTTTTTCTCTCTTCTCTCTTTTTTCTCTTCTCTCTCTTTCTCTCTCTCTCTCTTTTTTCCCCCTCGTCTCTCTCTCTCTTTATTCTCTCCTCTCTCTTTTTTCTCTCTCTTTTTTTCTCTCTCTCTTCTTTTTTCTCTCTCTCTCTCTCTTTTTTCTCTCTCTCTCTCTTTTTTCTCTCTCTCTCTCTTTTTTCTCTCTCTTCTCCTCTTTTTTCTCTCTCTCTCCTTTTTTTTCTCTCTCTCTCTTTTTTTTCCTCTCTCTTCTTTTTTTTCTCTCTCTCTCTTTTTCTCTCTCTCTCTCTTTTTCTCTCTCTCTTTTTTTCTCTCTCTCTTTTTTTTCTGCCTCTCTCTTTTTTCTCTCTCTCTCTCTTTTTTCTCTCTCTCCTTTTTTTCTCTCTCTCTTCTTTTTCTCTCTCATGCTCTCTTTTTTCTCTCCTCCTCTCTTTTTTCCTCACTCTTCTTTTTTTCCTCTCTCTCTTTTTTTCTCTCTCTCTTTTTCTCTCTCTCTCCTCTTTTTTCTCTCTCTCTCTCTCTTTCTCTCTCTCTCTCTTTTTTCTCTCTCTGCTTTTTTTCTCTCTCTCTTTTTTCTCTCTCTCTCCTTTTTTTTTCTTTTTTCTCTCTCTCTCTCTCTCTTTTTTCTCTCTCTCTCTCTCTCTTTTTTCTCTCTCTCTCTCTCTCTCTTTTTTCTCTCTCTCTCTTTTTTTCTCTCGTTCTCTATCTCATCAATATTAGTATTCATCACGTGTTTAGAAGATGCATCTCGTAACTATAACTTCCAAGTTCAATTAATGTAACTTGAAATCCGTCATTATAAACATTAAAAACATATCTCGTTATTTCGTTAAACGAATTTATTAACTCTCAGACTTTTAACAATTTATCCATCGCAGCAACCTTTACCACTACAGGAGTTGTCTTATAAAAAGGCATTTCTTATTCTAATTGTCACTACAGCGTTGAAACTGTATCAATGTAATAGAAGATACGTCTTAACAGCTGCGTCAAAATAGGTAGGCATGCACTCACTGTATTTCAGTTCGTATTCATATGCTACGAATGTGTTGGGGCAAACATTCGTTATTTCCTATTTTAATGTTTACCACTACCGCTACTACAATTTTAAGGGGGAAAAATTGAACCCCTTTCTGAGAAGATCGGGTTTTGTTTTAATAAAACACAAAAAACGATAAAATATATTTTCACCGAAATATATTTCACTAATTCACAAACTTTTAAACATTATACTATTACCAAGATTTTACTTGGTGACAACATATCGAAAGGATTTTAATTACCAAACAATAAATTTATATATATTTATATGTACTCCCCGTGCATAAAATAATATTTGGCAATAACAATAACTTTATTATTTAATTCTTGTGTCATAAACAAAAAGAGAAACAATTCTTGAGTCCATGCATGAGCGCGTGATGATTGTCAGTTGTAAATAGAGCGCTTGAAACGTTTCCGCTATAAGGCCTTGAGCGTTGCGTTGCATTGTTTTGTCTTCTGACATGCCAACGCGATATGGTGGTCTGTCATTGCGTGACGTCAGCGGAACATTAGAAATAATTTGTTACTTTTGTACAGTAAAGGGAGCAATTTAAAGTAACGTAAGTAATGCATATAAGTCAGTTGTGAAGATCAATAAGCACTTACGTTTATTTACAATGTTAATTATTACAGTCACTCTGTTATCGTGGTTTCACTTATCTCATTTGAGCTGTAGACCAAGTTCGAAAATATTATCAGTGCCACCTGCACATGAACTGGCCGACATTGCAACATTTCTGGTATGTGAGAAGTAAGCAGTTTTAAACTCCGCCATGATCTGCCAACTATTATACCATTTCACTTCAATAGAACGAGCAAAATAACACGATCCAGATCATCTTTATTGCGCTCTCACTGGCACTGTATTCATCGTTATTACTTTCGGCTTTGTAACTCATTCAAATTTTGATGATAAAGTATGGAACAAACTACTCAGATGAGTAGTTAGAATTAAAGAAATAAAATGTAAGAATTTTAAATTGCGCCGATTGGTATTAGCCCAACACCTGGAAAATCGGTTAAGAAATACATCAAACGTGGTACCTTACCGAAATTATTTACTAATATTATATGTAATCACTGATATTGTAAAGGTAGATAAAACGTTGTCAGGAGGACAATTGATTGACTGAATTTCAAATTGCTTAGAAGTCTTCGAAGTCGAAATGTTGATGTGACAATCGGAAAGTCCGTAGAATTTCATCTAGAAAGTACTCCTATATTTTTAATAAAGATTATTTGACAAGGAATTGTGCCGACTTCCAAATTTAATAATCAAGAACACGATAAGAAGGTAATTAACGAGAGATAAATGCTAACGAAAGACGAAATTTGTAATAAAAGAAAATTGATTTCTCACGTTTTTCTACTCGTGTCTTGTGTACTCACGTTTCCTTGGCGCGGTAATAAATTCCAGTGTCAACTCAAATGATTTCCTAACAACACGTGTAGTTATCACAGCCATTACGTCTTCGCTGAATTGTCACGTGGCACGATTGGCATTATGCATTATCTCCCACTCTCTTGAGATACATGGGTCCGTTGTACTTGGCAATTATCAGCTTTCTAAGCGGCGATGCGACTCTCAGATACGGCTCGCCTCTCGTCGCCAATGAATCATTTTTGCGAAGGCCCCTGCGCACGAGACGCGCTGCCTGAGAAGGCAACTGTTTGGGGAGAAGGCGCCCGTGAAGGGGCAGTGGCGAAGACAATGGGCGCTGCGAGCCATTTTGTTTCGCCCGATTAGATCCTCTCTCCACCCCTCGCCCTCCGCACGAAGAGCTTTCAGTAGCGGTGGGAGAGGAGTGTTTTTTTCGCTCCGCGAGATTCCACGCGATTTAAGGCGCCCGTGGAGATCCTTCGGTGGGAAGCTCGCGGGCGGGAAAAGCAAAGTGGTAATGATGTGACAAGCTCCGAGATACGGGAAACATGAAGCAGCTTCCATTCTCTGCCGAGTTCACTCCTAGTCGCTGTGTTCGCACACAACGGCGTCACGGGAGCGCGAAGGAAATGACGTCTTCGTCCCACAACACTAAAAAGACTTTTTCGTTAGGGATAATAGTCGGGATCCACTCAATTCCACTCAAATTCAAGGTAATTACTTCTATAAAATAGAGTTCTTTTAAGAACGGAATCTACGACAACAGAAAATGCAGTAACAATACACACGATAATGGTAGTAAGGATATCACAGTTCTGTATGGAATGTAACGTATGAAATATATATAGCAAATATATTTTGGTTATGTATATATCATCAAAAACCAAATCATTTTTGATGTTTCACAACAAAATAATAAATTTTTCGACTATCCTCTGGGTTTCTCTGGGAATTTTTTAAGTTTTTCTTTTGTCTAAACACGTTTTTTAAGTATCATGTTGCTGTACATAAAACATTATACGATGTGCTTTATACGATGTTATCTGATCGTTCCGCTAAAATATTGTGACAATGCGTATATTTAAACATAATTAAAGCAACGAGAATTTAACTAAATATGTATTGTAAAATTCTTCGAAAATTGCCGGTGTGTCAGATGGATTTCTAAGGAATAAATCGATACTGATATTACGCCACTAAAAAAGTTCAATTTTTATTGTAACATACGTAACAAAAACACGTTGTAAATTGATATTTTATTGGAAATATTTTAAATGCCGTAATATTTTAAATGAAATTTCCATTTTTCAGTGTTTAATGCAATATGTTTAAACTTTCGCCTACGTTTTTTGTTGCACAGAGAAATGTTTTGAAAGTAAACTCTAAAATTTACAAGTCACTGTCAACAGTTCCCTGCAAAGAACAGTCATTTTATTCATTTTACATATTATTTGCACATCTGTATGTATATAGATGTACTGTAAAAGGAGATATTCCAGCTCAACGAGCAATGAGTAACGTCACGTAAACGTGCAATTGAACGGAAACTATTTGCTTTTGAATCGTGTACACAAACTCATCAGAAGTCTGTAACGATATCAGCTCATCTTGAGATGACGTGTCTAGGATGATGAAAATCAGCACTTGTCCACAATCTGTCTCCGATGTTTGCGATGAGAAAGTCGCGACGAACCACTTGGGTACCTAGGAAAACGGCGACGGTTGAATCGAAAGCAATTGCTAACTGCTTCTCCTCACCATTCCATCCTGCCCACTGAATGCAGTTTTCCCTCATCTGCATTATCCCACTCCATCGGTGCGAGGCAACCTAGCGACCAGTGGGTCACGGCTATGAATCGCAAACTAACACAGAATCACGTGGCTTTCTCCTTCTACAGAAGAAATTGTCAAGTTTCCAAGAATCCTTGGTATTACGAGTTCTCACTTATGAGTGTCGCGAAATGAAAGTTGTATGAATTGATTGTTGACCGTTTGATGTGCGTCCTTGTCTGTTGTCATCAATATTAAAATGGCCGTGAAACGAATGTAGACTGGAGGCTCCCATAGGAAGGGAAGCTTGCTTTTCGGAGTATTCTGAAACTTCTCCTGAATTTCATGTCTGGGAGGGGTTAGTTATACATGCCAAAAAAACAACACCATTATTCAGTATTCATGGAGTACTGTGTACCATTATTGTCAGAAACTAAACAAGGCTTAATACCAGCATTTGCTGCATGGATCAAGGCTACAAAATCACGAAAGAATTAGGGGTATCTCCATATGCACATTGAAATGCTATGTCTGACGCTTGCGTCTTGCGTTAATGGTGGTGATTCTGAGATGTGTCCGTATCTCCGTAAACACTAAATCATCTTTACAATGGAAAACTACTACCTTTGTTTAAAACGTATATAGAAGACTTCGTAGCCTGCCAATATCGGACAAGTGGATAAGTTTAAAACCATTTGCACCCCTAGGAAAACGGATTGATATGCAGGCAGTCCTCAGTTCATTGGCCATCAGCATGCTTGTCAAGACGATTGGTAGGGGCTTGGGCTAGCTGTGCAATCGATTTAGTATCTTGTTGGTTATGAAAAGAAGGAATGTTTACTTATTTTTTAATATAAATATTCCCTCTATTATTTCATTACATTTGGAAAATTAACTTAGGAATCTGCTGCAATGTTTGAAGAACCACAGGAGCACGTAATTTTGGAGTTCCAGAAGCAAACGCTCGTGTGAAGAAAAAGTAGGTGGAAAAAAAGAACTGTCATTAGGGAAAATCTTCGTTCAAAAGGTAGAGGTACGAAGTTGTATGTCAGTATCGTGTGATAGACAAGGTCAAAATGTTAAAGTTGAAAAAATGCTTTCGTTTCGTGATGAATGATAAGATGAAACGTTGAAAAAGTAACGAGAATCACTTAACCTAGTGGCGTACAGATGGCTGAGCATGCACGGAGAAATGCTTAGTGTGGTGATTCAACTATTCTGCATTGCATTCAGGAGCTTTTTTGTCTTTGTCATTGGAAAGAGAAAACATTCAGATATGAAGCGCTGGAAGTGATTTGTATTATTAATGCTGCATGATAAAGAAACAAACATGATTCTGTTGATAAAGTGATACTGATTTTTTACAGCGGTCTCGTGAGTCACTGCAAGATATGAGACTTATTTCAACCGAGGTCATTTAAAGGCGTCTCGAAATTTTCTCTTTACACCATCTAGCAAGACTCTTAATGAGCGTTATGGCGAAAAATAATAAAAAGAAAAGTTCATTTCCAAAACATTTTAGAATCTTATCAACCTTTTATTCTAGAAACATCTCAGATCATTTTCTCAAAGAATTATAAAAACAAACACAGAAGGGAAATGTGTGTAGGCTGCATGATAGTAATTACACTCTCCATTACTCTCTTATTACGTCAATTTGATGGAAAATTATTACCCAGTCTGTTTGCGCATCCTATGTCTTGGCAACGTTTCAATTGATTAATTGTTAGTGATACCGGGTGCGTCAACTACTTAGGTTATTAGTCTCGTAAGTGAAGTGCGTGTTTTTGGTCGGAAGGTTACGGTGGTTTTCCCCAGCTGGATGGCAAGATCTGGCGCCTACTTACCGTCGGCTAGCGGGCTTTTCCTCAACCAGGTGTCTCCCACCAGCGGGAGGGGCAGGGTGGGGTCGATGTATATGAAAGTATGAGGAGGGGATTATTGATGCATGATTAAACTTGGCTCAGCTCGGATGATCCGAGCGAGAAGGGACGAAAGCTGGTTGGGGCCAGCAGTCTNNNGCGAGGACTTTCGCCGGTGGCGCGGGGAGCGCTTGCTTCGGATGCCTTCTCCTCGCGCAGCGGAAGGCGGAAGCGAGAGGCTGCGCGCTGCTGCGCTCACCAGCGCAGGAGGGCGAGGTTTCTCAGGCGCAGTCGAACACAACGGAAGACTTTTGAATCGATATACAACGCTATGGCGAAAATGCGTCCTTGGAAGTTTAATGACGAGCCTTGCGGCTTAATGGCTGCAAATACACGCTGATGCGTTTTCCCAGTTCCTCTTGTGACATGGCTGCTCGTAACGTTTAATTGTGGCATGCAAGGCGAAGACTGACGTATCCTCTAAACACACACAAATAATCAAACATTAATCACATCTCCACGGAAATTCTCTTTTAACAATTGATGTATAATAAAAAAGTAAAATTAACCAAAAACGTTAGACCAGCAAACGTTTCTGAGCATTGAAGGTGAATTAAATTGGAACATTTCCCTTTGGACTGTGCAACAAACTCTTTATGAATTTGTTTGTAGAATTTTGGTTATTTTATAGAATACGTTAGCCGGAGCGTAACTTTGGAATGGATGAGGAATTCCAACAAATATTTTTAAAATTTCGCTGCAATTAAATATTCTCTCCATTGATATCCTTTTTTAATTTAATTTAATGAAGATGATTATTGGGAGAAAAACCTCGATTCCTTGATTCACATCGTTAGGAAGCCTTGAACATGCGATTCGTCTCGGGCGTTAGGCAGGAAGCGGAAGATGCGATCGCGAGTCGGACGCCCAAAACAAACGAACGCAGTGCGCGTGCGCGATGGCACGCCGTAATTGGGCCGCCGCCGCGTGTCTTGTGGTTCGAGGCCGCATGCGGCGGGAAAGCCAAGAGCAGTGTATTGTGCGCGTAATCCGTCAGCCGATGCGACGCGAAACGACGCGACGCGACGCGACGCGACGCGACGCGACGCCCCATCGCGAAAGTGGTGCCGCGCGGCGTCGCGCGCGAGTGATTGTGGCCTCCGGACGAGACCAGGCCTCTCCGGGCCTCTCCGGGCCTCTCCGGGCCTCTCCGGGCCTCTCTGGACCTCTCCGGGCTCCTCCGGGCTCCTCCGGGCTCTTCCGGACTCCTCCGGGCTGGCAAGGGAACGCGCAGTGTGTCGTATCCTGTCGAAATCTGCCTTGATGCATTGACTATTTTGAGTTTCCGGACGCGTCAATCGCTGTGGTCATTGGTTCTAAATGGTGTAGTGCAAGTTAAGTCCCGGGAAATGGTGGTGTTTCTCGCCAACTGAAAGCGAGATCTGACTCCGATCTACACGTCATCTTGCTTGGGGTTTTTGCTGTCTCGATATCTCCACCAGTACTCAGCCCCAGCGGCGACAAAGTCTGAGAGATCCAGACTGGTCTTCCGCAATGTGTGGTTGTGTGGTGCATGTGACTGTATGTGTAAGTGGAAAGAAAGAGACAAGGATCAAGAAATAAAGAAATAAAGATCGCGAGTGGTCCGTGTTCCGTTTATTATGAATTTGCTCCGGCAAACGCTTGGTATTGATCGGAGAAACCTACTGCTCTCAGCAGCCGATAGAATTCTTGTCCAGAAAGTGACTCCTTAGTTGCTGCCGAAAACTCGCCCCCCTTGGGATTTGAACCCAAGGACCTATCGGACACAGACAGTCTCCCTCACACTGATAAAGGTCGAAATCTACCTTGATTTTGGTTTCAGTAATAGTCGTGGTCATATGTGGTTCGTATGCAAAGTTGTAGCTGACAAAACAAACTAGGTGTTTCTCTAAAGATTATTGAACAACAAATTTTACGTTATTTTGCTTGTAAAGCATTCGTTTCTACCATCCATTTTCCCTGCAGAGAGTTCAGATGCACAGGCGAGTGATGGGGTGAAGATACCTCCTCACGTCTGACCAACTCCTCATTGTATGCGAAATTCGAAATAAGGCGAAAATTATAGATTTTTGTAAAGAAACTTCCACTTTGATTTCACAACTACAATTTTGCACTTCCACCACGTGTAACTTTAAGTGTTAGTGAAAACAATCGAAGTGGATTTCAAATCAACCTGTAGTAGTGACAGATTTTTCTCAATTCTTCAAGTTAGTTGCAACCCAATTGGAGCTTTGACCTGACACCAGCGAAGTCGGGAGCTCATGAGTAATGAAACGTACGAGAACGGACGGTCTGCCACTGCCCGAAATCGTTTACGCAGAACAGCTGGATGGCCGACACTCCACTGAGTAGCGACTGGCGCGCAAACCCCCAAAGACAGCGCGAAAGACAGTTCGTAGGACACAGGAGAGCAGACAGTCGATGTTGAGAACAGTAGACCGTCTCTGCACAGAAGACCGTTGTCTGACAAAACAAAGTTATCTTCTTCGAAAACGAGTGTCTCTCTTTTTGATTCAATTCGTTGCTAAAGAAACGTGACACCTAGCTTGTCTATTCTCAAAAAAGTATTAAGTCTTCGTGCACACCATTTTGCTTTCTGTCGCTGTCAGCGTACTGACGCTCTGAACGATTTGACTGTCCTTATATCTTCCTGTTCCCCTTTGGATACAGTGACAGAAAAAAAAGTCTGTCAGTTTGTCGGCAATCTAGGTGTCATTGAGGAAAGAGATTCAGAGTTGAAGAAGGGGCAAGATATGAGTGAAGAATGGCCAGCTTTCAGTTTCCCGTTGTTAAACGCATTAGTTTGACATCCGTATATTATAAGAGAAAACCACAAGACCATTATCTTCAGCCCATTCACTTCGTATCCACGTAACGTGTAACATTACTGTTCTGTCGCCGGTATCACACAGCTGCATTTTCGTTCCGTATCTGAACGAGGCGCGCACACGGAATTAGAGTTGGATGGGCGGAGCGGAGGCGCTCGGCGAGACGGAAACCGGAATGCTTGCGGAGCCCTGTCCGCGGCGGCGTCGCTCTGCCGCTGCCGCGCGCGCGCGGGCGGGCGGAAGGCGGAAGCGCGGGCCGCTTCCGGCTCTCGACGCCGCAGAGCTCTCGGGCTGCCCGCGGAATTCGCTTCGGCCACGCGCCGCTGCCTTGGGGCACTCCACTCCGCCTCCACTCGCCGGGCGCCGCGCGGACGCTCCTTCTGCAAAGTTTGAAATGTTTGCCTCATCTGCATTGGGCTTTGTCCTCAAGGAGTTGAAGAGCTTATTTAGAGGAAGAAAAAAACCTTTCTCCATTTTTGTTTGTTTTCTCGATTCACGTGTCATTGTATTCTTACGACACTTCTTCAATATGCCGCCAAATTTTGCTTCCAAATATTGCACGTCTCATTTTGGACGTTATTAAAAAATCGTTGAATTCTATCCTGAACTATAAGTATAAGGGTAAATGTGATAATGTTTCCTTCCTGAAAAATTGTTTTATAGAGATACGATATTTCGGAAACTTCTTTTGTGTTAATTGTGTAATTTAGTGTTAGGGGAATTGTTGTTTAAAGAGTTAATTGAACATTATCAAGAGTTGCCTACACTGTTGTGAATATTTAAGGTCAAGTGAGATTGAAACTAACAGACTTTGTTAGCCAGTGGAGTTTGGGATTGGCGACCGAAACATCTTGACGCAGGAAGTCCTGGGATTGAGACCCGTCTGAGGGGGATATTCTACTCCAGCGAAGCAGCTGGCCGGACTCTGGTACTGCCTTGTCGACAATTTTAGAGGCCGGCTGATCTAATTGGTCGATTTCTCCGAACGGAGCTCTCCTTCGGAGAACGGGCCAGGGATCGCTAGGTGTCTGTGACTTCGTCCCCTTCATTCCTCGTCCTGGTGTCTCCCCTACCGCCAGGACCCGGCGGCGAGGACTCGGTTATTTAGAGCTATCCATCCTCGAAGAATTGTGTAGTTCTGAGAGTACGCTGCGTGGTTCCAAGCCAGAGATTTAACGCCGTGATAGATAAGTAATTAAATAAATAAAGAGGGAGGGATAATTGCAACGTGCCAATATATCTGCTGTTTACGTACTATTTTATTTTGGTGTGCAGTACTACACGTAAACACATCAGTGTATCGAAAGTCATTAGTTTTCCTTAAGATAATGGAATTACTTCTACAAATACCCGTTCCGTTCCTCAATTAGCAAAGGTGCGTGGTAGCGTGAAGATAAGACGTGCACTCCCAAGAGACGTGCGAAGGACGCGGGGGCGGCGGCGACGGCCCGTTTCACGCGCGTGCGACGGAACAGAGGGGCTTGTACGCAACTGCCCTGCGCCATAGAATGAGCTGCCGTCATCAGCACTGTTTTGCTTCGTGGGAGGATTCGAGAATCGATGGCATGGCGAAAGTGCTTTCTGCTCCCACCGCCTCTTCCTGCCTAATCTGCACCCGTCCAAAGCCCCCCAACCCTTGCGTTCCCTTCCGCGTCGTCTCGTCTCGTCTCGACCCATCCGACCCGCACGGTCCGACCCACTTCCTGCACCGCTCTCTGCCGCTTCTTCCCTTCTGTTTCTCCTCGTCCAGCACCATCCCGTCCTGCTCTGCCTCGCCACCCTCATCCTAGCCCACCCTTACGCACATCCTCGCCATCGCCCACGCCCACGCCCTCACACTTGGACCTACCTCCATATCCACTCAATATCCTAGCCCTGAGTCTGCCCGACCTCCAACGCCTCGCTCAGTGTCTTCAGAGCACAGCCGCTTTCCTTTACTCCCTCGCCCACAGCTGTTTCCCTCCGGTTTTGGTAACGAAAATACAATGATGACATGAAACGAATTACTCTATTACAATCTCCACCTTAGGAGCATTTTCAGATCTATCAGGGGTGCCCAACTTGCTAGGCTTCAAGGGCCACAACTAAAACCTGTAATGATGTCCCGGCCATATTCGGCGACTCTCGGCGACTCTCGGCTACTCTGAAGCGGAGAGGGTGAGGGGAATGGAACCTTTTATGATATCAGGCCGTACAATGTAAAACACAGTGGAACACTTTGGGATGATTTTGAATGTATAAATTTTCGGAAAAAAATTCTTACATCTAGTCTTAACTTATTTTTACTTTCCCGTATACGTACGTATATATATGGAGTAATATGCGATATGCTTATATACTTAACATAAGTACGTAAGATACTTAACATATCGCAAATGCTATCTCTGATGCTAGGTCAATCCCACTTCGAATAGGGGCAAGGACCGTGCTCTCAGGAAGCAATCACGCTCGGGTTGTGCTATCAAATATCTTTTACATGAGATGAATGAATGAAATAATATATTTTTGTAATTTCACATGCTTATGCTCAGGTCTGTATTTTTGTGCAACCAAAGCCGTAATGGAAATTGGAGAAGTAATCGAACCCTGGGTTTGGAAGACAATTATTTTT
>BOPP01000036.1:8239816-8274039 GCA_017312745.1 Gryllus bimaculatus
TAAGTGTAGATATGTTCATTTTATCACGGAAAGATGGCGGTGGTCTTCCCGCTGGCTGGCGAGGATGCGCGACCGACCTGACTCGTCGCATTGTGGGGGATTCGCCTACGAGGAGATTCCCATCTCTCCCCAGGCAGCGACGAACTCGAGCTCCCGACTGCCCCCCCCCCTACATGTATTGGTAGGGAGGTGCTTTTAAATAACGGGCATGGATAGTTCGAGGAAGATGAAGGAAAGAGTCGTGCGCCGGTCGTTTAGTGGGGGATGTCTGTGGTATTCGCTGGTGATGATCGGAGAACACAGCAAAACCCGATCAGAGGTGTGGGCCACTGAATTCTCCACCAGCGGTAGCTAAATTACGACCTATCAGAAAGCTGTTGATTCGAAAGTTCCTGGACCATCGGACTCGGAGCCCTATGACCCCGCCGGTCGGAAGCACTGCCAGTGACGTTCAGTGTTGCCGGTGTGAAGGCTGGAGGATACGGCGAGGCCGGGAGAGGAGGGCGGAGCCGGGCGCGCGGCGGCACACCACGCGTGCGCGCGCGCGAGGGGCGACGGCGCCCGCGCAGCGGTTTCTTGGGGCGCTCCGGCTTTCGCGCGGCGAGGTCACGTGTCCGCTCGCTTCGCTTGCGCTTCTGCCGCGCGCGCCCAACCACACGTATACATGGGGGGGGGTCTGCTCCGCGCAGGACATGACGCGGCTTAAAGAAAAAACTGTTCGATTTGAAACGAATGACGCTGATTCCTAGAGCCGAGGGTTTGTTCCTGACGTAATGGCATAAAATCTTGTTTGCAAATTAAACATCAAGATAAGCGTCTCCTTATGTAAGAACTTCACAATTGGCATTTAGGGAAAACTACGTTTCTGACAATCTGTCTTTTGTTAGAAAACTATCACCTTCACCAGCGATAAAAGAGAAAGTTTTTTCTGCAAATAGTTAACAAAATAGTAGAGCAATGTCATTAATATTATTATTTTATATTATCATTATAATAATAATAATAATAATAATAATAAAATATATTAATATATAATATATACAATATAACAAAATGATCGGAAACAACACAAACTTATTTATATATTTATATATATATATATATCTAAAATATAACACATTCAACCACATAACAGAACTATTACATCAGTTATGAGATACGTTATCCCGATTCTCGTTTTTGCACTTCACTACCTAAGCATCTTGCCATGTCGGTCCATTTCACTTTTTCCCCCTTTTCGCGATTCCCTCACTGAATCCACACTACACTTGAAACTGCACTGCACATACTAAATGTACATTTCTTATTTAATAGCAAATATTAAAGTAGATAATTTATGTAATGTATTCTAAATTTTTCCAGTCTTAAGTATTCTAACATTCTTGCAGAGCAGAGAAAGGTTTGAAGGCTGTCGAGGGTAGCTGCTCCTTCATTTATTGTGATATAGAAAAGTGTTTTGTGACGTCTGTTCTTATTCTTCGTTCGATTGAAAGGATGATCCCCTCTGTCATAGTGGCGAGTTTCTGATTTCTGCTCTGAATTTCACGCGCACGCGCTTAAGTTTCCTATGTTAAGCTTTAAAAAGAGGCACAAAGCATCTGGCCTTTTGTTCTAACTGTTTCTAAAGGTTCCTAGGCCAAACCTACGATAGTGTGCTTCTTACACGAATGAGATTTTTCTGCTCGCCTTTGATTTATCTGTACAGGTTTATGCCCTTTTTATTAAGCGAGGTACAAGCAAGACTTAACTCGTAGATCAATTTAGGGCGGTAAGAGGATAGTTGAAGCTAATGCCTTTCTGCCTGTTTGGACGATCTTTTTTTAGATGCACTTAACAAGTGGTAAATTTTCTTCCGCTATTCCTGTACGTTATTATACATGCTATGTGGCCGAGCTGTATGTGTTATCAAGCATTAAAAAACAGTATTTACCTGTGGATATGGAAGCTAAGACAATTGAAATGGATGAAGTGAGAAAGTGTATAGTTACCTTTTTTAGCTTTCTTCGCGTTATTACGGTAATTCAAACGTACATGGGTTAAGTAAATTATTATTTCACTGTTTCCTCAATAAACTTGCAATCGAAATAAACTTTCCCTGAAGCCTTTCTAACGAGAAAGAATTTGGAGATCCCTCGCGAGTATCTTCAGTGCAAATTGAAATCCGGAAGCAACGGCAGGAGTCCCGCCCTGCCAATGGTCAGTGGCAGCCTTAACATTGTCTTCTGCGGGCGTCGCTGGCGGAGTTCGCTAGGGTTCGAACCCCCGTTGGTGGCGGCTTTTCGAAAAGCACATTGTAATCCTCACGCATCGGCGTTATAATTGCGTTCCTTAATACACTGGAATTCAATTACATAAATATTTTTTTATTTAAACTTTAGGATAAAAATATTTTTTCGCACTTCGTTTATTTTACAAGATTAAATGATATTTGAAAGTGTGAGATAGACGAATTATGACATCATTACATACCATAACATAATTGGTTATGGAATGTTGCTCGTTATCGCTCTAGTTCTGCTTCGTTTTACGTAATTTCGTTTAACGAGTTGCAGACTCCTTTATGCCGCAATTTTCTGCAGTGCTAATGACTAGGGTCGTCGGGATAACATGGCGTGTTAGCTCTCGGGCACGGAAGCCTACGCTCTGAAACGTGAGCGTGTTCCCTTACTCTGCGGCAAAAGGAAGGCATGTTGGCTGTTCGCGGTGGCACGTTGTGCGCCGGCTGCAATGCAGTGGCTGATGTGCCGGGGCGAGGGGGAGCACGTGCGGGCGGCGCGTGGCGGCCTCCCATGGGACGCCTGCGAGCACAAGGCCTTCGCTTCGCCTACGCCAACACAGAGAAGTGAGTTCATCTGAAATTGATAAACGTCTACTTATTTTAACGCCAAAAAAAAACAAAAACAGTTAAACTGTGATGTGACGTTTACTATTTAGGAAGAAGTGCACATGCGTTATGTTTAATGTTATTACTGTTTTTTAAAAACGCTTAATTAAAAAAATTAATCTCAAATAGGATTTTGAAAACTTCAAAACTAAAAATGAATTTCCGGTTCATACTAAAAATTTTTATACTTTCCTCGCACTTCTCAACATAAGAAGAAGTATTGCTATCGTGCGCCCGGAAAACAGCGAATTTTTCGACACAAAATCTTCTTATTGCCAGGCCATGGTAACGAAAAAATTGGACGAATCCCGTTGGCTTAAATATAGAAAAAAATCCTCTAACACGTGTAGCCAGAATGTTTTGTGCGTCTTGATTACCGAAAAATCGATGACGGGCAAACGTATGTCGTTCTCACTCGGACTGGTCCGTCCGTCCGTGCCTGTCCGTCCGTCCGTCGTCCGTCCGTTCCGTCCGTCCGTCCCGTCCGTCCGTTCCGTCACAACTCTAGCGCATAAACCGTTCAGCCGAAATCCGTTCCAAAATTGATATTCCCCAATCGTTGTGGCTGGTCCCTGGCATTTTGGCTTCTTATGGGCCCAAGATCGTTCGCGGCTCTTTGGAATTTTGAAACCGATATTTGATTTTGGGCTTGATGTTTATGCAATTGTATTCCCGCTCCTTATTTCCTGCGCTTCATGAACGTAAATTTGAGAGGTGTTCCTGCTATCGAAAGAAGAAACGCAGGTTACCACCACAGGGCATGTCGTTTGAATTTGGGTGGATTTGGATTAGTATATAATCATTATTTTGATGCTTAATATTGAAGAATAATTGAAAAAAAATTGAAGTACCATACATTTGTACGAAAACACTTGAACTTAAATTTTATATTACCACCGTATGCTGCCTTGGGAAACGAATGGGGCAATGTATATTGGGGAAATTAATTTGTTGAAGGTGACAATGATAATGAAATTGTGAAGTCTTTTGAATTCTTCTCTTTGTTGACATTAACATGAACCAGGCTATTTTCATTAGTATTTATATGTTTTATTAATAAGTATCAAACGATGGACACGAAACGTGTGTTATTCGACTACTATGGAATTGGGGGAAAACGTATGAGCATTGTTAGTATTACATTGTTCAGACAGAAGTAACGTAAAATTCAAGCCTGTACAAAAAAGCAGACTTTGGCAAATATTACAATACTGTAGTATTAAATAATTACTATTATAATATTTTGAAAACATTTTGCTTTTGCTGCAAAATTCTATCAGTATTACTGCGTTGCAGTGTTATCGTCAAAAAAACTTCCCATTGTTGCATTTATACCAGCGCTGGCAACAACGATCAGTAGCGAAAAGTAGAAAGCCGCCACCACAGCTGCCTGCCGCCGCGGCCGGAAGCCGGTTGGAGTATGATTAAATAAACTTTTCAATTATTTTACTTTCTCGCATAGTGTTACTCAGGAATATTTAAAGCTAAAATACGCATCGGATATGTTAGTAATTCACTGATGAATACCTTATTACTCTTGAATTTCAATTCCAGAAATACATTTTCATTGAAATTTTGGAATAAAAAATATTTTTTACACTTCCATTTAACAGGTTTAGGGGTTTATTTGAAGAATAAGAAAAGCAGAATTATACATAACATTTACATAACGATAACATCATAATATTGACAGCGATAGTATGTTGCTATTGTAGCCATAACTAGGTTCTACAACAAAAAAACAAATATAACGTAAGAATTCATTAATGCCGAAAGTCTCCAAGGGTGTAATGATGCTCTGTGTTCTACATAAAACAGCAAGCTTGATATGATGAAATTCTAAATTGAACATATTAACATACACATAAGGTATTTCAGTTCGTGCCTGAGTGAATGCGTATGGTGTTTGACTTATGTAGCCCTTCACTCTCGAGACGTTTGTGGTCTAGAAATTACATGCCTGAGAATTTGGTATCTTCAAAAGCAATTTCTTGTTGTGAATTAACAAGTACATTTGTTTGTTGTTCATTATTTATTATCAGTATGTTTGATAAAAGCCCGTTTTTTTGCACATTGTTAATGATATTTTGTGTCGGATTATTAGACCTTCATTTATTTTGTGGAGAACGTTTCATGGAATAGTATGTACACTTAGGTGGAAGACATAAGAGATTCTTAAAGTAGTAATAGTGACGAAGAATCTGTTATTCAGTCTAACTAGCATTTGAGAAAGGTTTAGTGAGATATGTGTTGCTCTCTTCAGGTTAACTTACATCCTCTGCTATTCCTTTCTTCACCTGGTTAAGATATGCAGCAGTCAATGAAATGCAGACTTGAGATGCAATGATGTTTTGTCATTTCATGTATAGTATAAACATTATTTTTACTTTCCAAGTATTTGATGTGCACAATCTCCTATCAATAAATTAGGATCGCGAAACTATTCTGGTTGATAACTCGGGAGGGTGTGGATCTTCACACAGTAAACTCTTGAACAACTTATCAAGGAATTTGCAGTGGCTAGATTTTCAATGAAATACGACTTCGTTTTTAAAACTCAATATAATCTCACAAAGAAGTTTTACCTACTTTGTCCTGTGAATATATCGATGAAGATTAATTTAGGCATTATTGCTGATTGTACCACTATCCTGCACTGACATGTTACTGAGGTTTTAAAGTATTAGTACTCATTGTTTTAAGGCAATACGATTCTGTTTCTGTAATGATACTTGTTTATTGCAATCTGGGATGTGAGGGCTTCTAGAATATATATATTGATACATGACTTAGTGAACAAATTGGACATCTTTGAATCAGATATGGCGGGACTACTTAGAAACGACGAAACGTATGGCGAAGTTATAAATTAACAATGATTTTTTTCACCCATTCGGTTAAATCCAAACATTATGCTCATAGAACTCGTAATCTAAGAGGGAATACAAAATGACACTTTGAATTCATAAGTGCGCACAAGTTGAGACGCCACATGGTGTATATAGCATACAACCCACTCACACTTTAGAGCTATCTACGTTCTATTAAAACAGGAATTAGCTAGTGCTTACTCTATTTCCTCTCCAGCGATGCCGTAGTTATTTTTTCGCCTATTAAAATTATTAATTGTGCATCGCAACCTGCCGACACTAGAGCCCGCAATACTTTGCGTTTCCCTATTTCTTTCATAACACTGCTATTAACCTTTCCTAAATATGTTTTCAGCTATTGAGTCTTTATTATAGTGGTTTTTCTTGAGCTGTGCTCCCGTGTTCTAATTGTCATTCCATATCGATAGCTGTGGGCGCTCATTCCGATTTGCCAACTCGGCGTGCTAATGGGGAAGCGTCTGTACTTTCGACGACTCTTGGGCTGACGGCATTGAGGCGTGCTAACGCCGAACGTTCTCGGGAAATATTACCTAAGATGCTCATCAGTGCGATTAGTGCACATTTTTATGCTCTGGTAAACTTTACCAGACATTCCATATTAGATCTATGGGTAATTTCAAGAAGCGCCATTCTTAGTAGTAGAAAGTTTAATATTTTCATTACAGAAAAACTATCTTTTGCCTGGGCAAAATCTTATTTTTGAAACCAGTCCAGCAACTATTTATGTTCTGATCAATTTTGCTGACTCTTCTCAATAGTGTGGCTAATATCAGAGATAGAGCAATAAATATGCTAGCTGAAAATACAAATTTTACCCACGGGTGTCGTCATTAAAAGCCTGGGTAATTCACGTCCGATATAAAATCGAAATGGAATATTCGATTACTTTCATATCTTCAGCAACACCTCTTTGAAGAAAAAAGAGTTTTTTTTTACTTTTTATATTCATATCACACGTATATTCTTTAAAAACTATTATCCACACAAAGTGTGTAGTCTGTTGTTACAATATATGGAATTTCGTTATATATATCTGTTCGATTAATTGATTAGCAAAAGTTGTAGTGAATCAATAGGTGATTGCGCATTATTAATCCCACTTCTTCGTGTTTTCTGTCTCTTGTAGGTTGATCGCTTCCCCTTGGCGTTCCTGCGCCGCGGTTGACTCCGCCTTGAGCACTTGAGGCTGCAGGTTTTTGCTTGCGACATTCGCTTGCCTGGGCCTGTAGCTTAGTTTCATAAATCTTTCCGAAACCGAGGTCACGGAAGGATCCTGGAACCCAGCAGAAAAGGTTACCTTGGAGGCCTTGAGAATGCCAAAAGTTAGGAAAGAGTATCTGCCAACATCAGTATCGGATACTGTCACAGATTTCATGAATGCATTCTGTTAGGTGATGTTTCTCTACGACTACTCCAGAAATGTATTGCATTTTATTCGGAAATAGGTAATGGATGACGTTAGCATCAATAAACATCTTTCTTCTACTAGTAATTCTATTTTTAAATTGAAATTAGGTTCAAATCAAGTTCAATTACATCGATAATAAATATTACCCAATTGCTAAAATTTTCACAAATAATTTTTATTCCAAAACTAAATCTTGGCCATTTATGTTTGGAATACTTGTTGTTTACTTGTTTGTAGTTAATGTTGTAAAATATATTAACAATGAAGAAGAAAGTACAATAAATGTAACATTTATTTCAAAAAATAAAAACTTTTCAAATGTTTTTATTTCGGATTTTTTAAAACATTAATTCCAAAGTCGTAGGAGAAAAAATAGTCTTCTACTCGCGTGATGGTTATTATTCACTCTAGAAATTCGTAACATCAAACGTGGATAAGAGCTATCATTCTACTCTCGTTAAAGATTATACGATTATTCTTATTATCTAGCTACTCTGTTGATTTTCGTATTTCCTTTGTCTCGCTGTCCCAAGTATGAAGTATCCGTGTCCAAAAACAAGTCTTCCTTACAGCAGAACTATCAGTGCATATTTGATTTGAAGTTTGAAGATTTTTTTTCTAAAACAATTACTTTCCCAAAAGTTCTCCAATGTTTGCTTTTAGTGCGAACGGACGTTCAAGATAAAGAACATTGGGGGAGGCTTGTGGCAAAATGGCAAAGCGCAATTGTCTTCGACTGCTGAGAAATGGCGTTAGATCACCAGCATGAGGAATTTGTGATCTTGAAGGGTTTTTTTCGAGTCTTCACTTTACCGGTACCTTTCATACTTACCATTTCTCTGTCATCACTCATCTCAGCTTTATCGCATAAATCTTTATCCGTGCAGATCATTGCTCATGGGCATCAATTGATTTTTTAGGAGTTTGAAGGGCCCCTAAACTCAAATTAATAAGTGTAAATTATAAATTACATAAGCTAAATAAATTAATAAGCTAAATAAATTATAAGCTTAAATAAAGTAATAAGCTAAATAAATTAATTAAGCAATAAATTAATAAGCTAAATAAATTAATAAGCTAAATTAAATTAATAAGCTAAATAAATTAATAACTAAATAATTTAATAAGCTAAAAAAATTAATAAGCTAAAATAAATTATTAAGCTTTAATAAAGTAATAAGTTAAATAAATTAAATAAAAAGTTCACAGAATCTTATCACGAGGGTCATTTCTTCCCTTCAGTGATTACCTAGACAGATCTTACAATTTAGTTTGAAATTTTGGATTAGAAGGTAGGAAAATCGAGTTATAGAAGTACAGTATGGGAATATGGTGTTTATGCTTCTTCATTAATTCTCTGGATAAAAATTATCTTGTCACCGGGAACGTTGTAGCTGTTCAAGCTGTTGGTTAATTCCCGCCGCACATGGTTAAGCAGGAAGGAGAAAACATTGGATTGTGCACGCATCTAATATTTCTCACTCCGCCCTCGGAAAAATTAAAACGTAAATTTGGTAACCTGGGTAAAAAAAAAAAGGTGTACCAGGATGTGTCCGTCGGAGCCATGAGGATTTAAAATGTCCGAGTGGAAAATAATTCTTTGATGCTAAGTACTGGTTTTCTATGGGAAGTGCAATAAGGAGAATTAATAAATCTTTAAAACGTTTAGAATTAAAGGACCCTCTGTTTGCACGGCATCGACAACTAAAATTAAGAGTCACTATTGCGCGAATTGGCTCAAACGGTTTAATCATTAATTGACATTTGGTTATTGTTTGGTTTCGTATATATATTGAATTAAAGTGTGATTCAACAATTTGTTGCAATATTCAATAAATTCGGATAATTCACAGGTATATCTTACCAATGCCTACTCCGCGGGACAATGTTGTTAGGCTGAACCCCCCATCTGTAAAATTTTTCAGAGTTTTTAATCGTTCGTTAAGGTGGAGTGTGCTAAAAAGGCGGTGGTTTAATAGAGTACTCTAGCAAGGGATCGAGTATTTGTCGTCCATGTAAAGTTTCCATCTCTACAATATTTAAAAAAAAAAACACCAAAAAAAAAAAAAACAATCCTGACTTATTGAAAGGTCAACATATATATAGAGCCATTTGGGCCTGCACCACAGCAAATAGACATGTCTTTCATCTCGGCCAGCTTACCTCGTAACGCACCAATTAGTGCGACCCTCGTATGGCTCCTCGTCTCCTTCGGCCGCACCTGCGGTGAGCTAAGTGGGGGGGGGCGCGCGGTCGCCACGGGGTCGACGCGGGCGGCTCGCGAGTGGGCGCGGAGTGGGCGGCGGCGACCGCTCCCATCGGCGTCCAAGCAGCCAACTTAAGACAAGCCTAGGCAATTCTTAGAGCAAGAATGCAAACATATGCATGTTCCCATGCCTGCTTGCATACCTACTAAAGTTCGCCGTCGGAAGTGGTGTGCCAAGTGGGGCACCTAAGCGGGCGGTTGAAGAGGAGGCCATGTGAGGCTTCCCGCCCCCACGCAGCCGACCCCTTCAGAAGCTAATGACAAATATTATATAAATTATTAGATTTACGTGATTTCTAGGGTAACCAAATTCATTAAATATATTAATAGAGAATACTTAATAAATAACTTGGTATAAATCAATACACAAAGCGCAAGTTTTTAATTACACTATAAATGAAAAAAAATGCATATTTGCAAAATATTAAAACCGGCCCGAACACAACCGCCACCGCCCACCTTCCACCTCCCTTGACCAGCATCCCGTGAAGATTCAAACTTATTTTATGAGCCACCTGCTCTCTAAGGACACGAGAGTTAGGGATTAACAGTGTATTCGCCTGGTGATGATCGGAGAAACCACAGAAAACACCCGATCAGAGCGTGTGGCCACTAGAATTCTCCACCAGCCGGTCGCTAAATTCGACCTATGAGAAAAGCTGTTGTCGAAAGTTCTGGACCATCGGGACTCGAGCCCTATGACCCCCGGTCAGAAGCACTGCAGTGACGTCAGTAGTTGCCGGTGTGCGGCTGGGTATACGGCGAGCCGGGATGAGGAGGGGCGGAGCACGGGGCGGGGCGGCACACGCGTGCGCGCGCGCGAGGGCGACGGCGCCGCGCAGCGGTTTCTTGGGCGCGCTCCGCTTCGCGCGGCGAGTCACGTGTCACGCTTCGCTTCGCTTCGCTTCTGCACGCGCGCGCCCGCCACCACACGTATACATGGGGAGGGGGGTCTTGCTCGCGCGCAGGGACATACGCGCTTGAAAGAAAAAAAACTGTTCGATTTGAAACGAAAGTTGACGCTGATTCCAAGAGCCGAGGTTTGTTCCGTTGCACGTAATGGCATAAAATCTTTTTTGCAAAATCAACATCTAAGACAAAGCGGTCTTCTTATGTAGAGAACTCACAATTGGCAATTTAGGAAAACTACGTTCATGACAACTCTGCTCTTTTGTTAGAAAACTATCACCTTCCCAGCGATAAAAGAGAAAGATTTTTTCTGCAAATAGTTAACAAAAACTAGTAGTAGAATTTCATAATATTATTATTTTTATTATTATTATTATTAATAATAATAATAATAATAATAATATACAATATAACAAAAATGATCGGAAAACAAACATATATATATATATAACACATTCGAACCACATAACAGAACTATTACATCAGTTATGGATACGTTATTCCCTATTCTCGTTTTGCACTTCACTAACCTAAGCCTCTTGCCATGTCCGGTCCATTTCACTTTTTCCCCCCTTTCTCGATTCCCTCACTGAATCAACACTACACTGAACTGCACTGCACTTAACTAAAAGTACATTTCTTATTTTAAATAGCCAATATAAAGTAGATAATATTATTAATCTAAACTAAATTATATTCAGTCTTAAGTATTTCTAAACATTTTGCAGAGCGAGGAAAGGTTTGAAAGGCTGTCGAGGGGAAGCTGCTCCTTCTTTATTTTCTGATATAGAAAAGTGTTTTGTGACGTCTGTCTTCTACTTCTTTCGTTCGATTTTGTAAGGATGATCCCCTCTGTCATAGTAGGTCGGTTTCTGGATTTCTGCTCTGAATTTCACGCGCACGGCTAAGTTCTTCCTATTGATAAGCTTTAAATAGAGCACAAAGCCTTGGCCTTTTGTTCTACTGTTTCTAAAGGTTCCTAGAGCCAAACCTACGATAGTGCTGCTTCTTGACCGAATGAGATTTTTCTGCTCGCCTTTGAATTTATCTGACGAGGTTTAGCCCTTTTTATTAAGGAGGTTACCAAGCAAGACTTATCGTAGATCCAATTTAGGTGCGGTAGAGAGGATACTTCAAGCTAATCCTTTCTGCCTTTTGACGGATCTTTTTTTTAGATGCTATAGTGTAAATTTCTCCGCTATTCCTTACGTTATGTAACATGCTATGTGGCAGCGTAGGTGTTAATCAAGCATTAAAAAACGGTTATGTACTGTGGATATGGAAGCTAAGACAATTGATAAATGGATGAAGTGAGAAATGTGTATTAAGTTACTTTTTAGCTTTCTTCGCGTATTACGATAATTCAAACGTACATGGAGTGTAAATTATATTTCACTTTCCGTCAATAAACTGCAATCGAAATACAACTTTCCCCTGAAGTCCTTCTTCTAACGAGAAAGAATTTGGAGATCCCTCGCGAGTATCTTCAGTGCAAATTGAAATCCGGAAGCAACGGGCAGGAGTCCCGCCCTGCCAATGGCTCAGTGGCAAGCCTTAACATTGTCTTCTGCGGGTCGTCGCTGGCGGAGTGCGCTAGGGTTCGAACCCCCGTTGGTGGCGGTTTTCTCGAAAAGCACATTGTAATCCGCACGATCGGGTATATGCGTTCCTTAATTACACTGGAATCAATAACATAAATATTTTTTTATTTAACTTTAGGATAAAAATATTTTTTCGCACTTCGTTTATTTTACAAGATTACATGATATTTGAAAGTGGTGAGATAGACGATTATGAACATTACTACCATAAATAAGTTGGTTATGAGAATGTTGCTCGTTATCGTTCTAGTTCTGCTTTCGTTTTACGTAATTTCGTTAGTAAACGAGTTGCAGGACTCCTTTCATGCCGCACATTTTCTGCGTGTCTAATGACTAGGGTCGTCGGATAACATGAGCGTGTTAGCTTCTCCGGGTCACGGAAGCCTACGCTCTGAAAGTGAGCTGTTCCCTTACTCTGCGGCAAGGAAGGCAGTTGGTGGTTTCGCGGTGGCCGTGTGCGCCGGCTGCAATTGCAGTGGCTGATGTGCCGGGGCGATGGGGAGCACGTGCGGGGCGGCGCGTGGCCGGCCTCCCCCATGGACGCCTGCGAGGCACAAGGCCTCGCTTCGCCTCGCCACACACAGAGAAGTGAGTCATCTGAAATGATAACGTCTATTTATTTAACGCCAAAAAAACAAAACAGCTAAACTGTGTGTGACGTACTATGGAAAGAAGTGCACATGCGTTATGTAGTTAATGTTATACTTTTTTAAAACGCGTAATTAAAAATAATCTCAAATAGGATTGAAACTTCAAAACTAAAATGAATTTCGGTCATACTAAAATTCTTTATACTTTCTCGCACTTTCTAACATAAGAAGTATTGCAATCGTGCGCCGGAAAGCAGCGAATTTTCGACACAAAATCTCTTATTGCCAGGCCATGGTAACGAAAAAGTGGACAAATCCAGTGGCTAAATATAGAAAAAATCCTCTAACACGTGTAGCCAGAATGTTTTGTGCGTCATTGATACCGAAAAATCGATTGACGGCAAAACGTATGTCTGTCTCACTCGGACTGTCCGTCCGTCCGTCCGTCCGTGCACAACGCTAGCGCATAAACCGTTCAGCCGAAATCCGTTTTCCAAAATTGATATTCCCCAATCGTTGTGGCTGGTCCCTGGCATTTTGCTCTTATGGCCCAATCGTTCGCGGTTCCTGGAATTTGAAACCGATATTTTAATTTTGGGCGGATATTTATTTGATTTTACTCTATTCTGCAATTTGTATTCCCGCTCGTTATTTCCTGCGCTTCATGAACGTAATTTGAGAGGTGTTCCTTGCTATCGAAAGAAACGCAGGTAGCACCATAGGCATGTCGTTTGAATTGGGTGGATTTGGATTAGTATATAATCATTATTTCTGATGCTTAACATGAAAGAATAATTGAAAATAATTGAGTACCATACATTTGTGCGAACATTTGAACTTAAATTTTATATTACCACCGTATGCTGCCTTGGGAAACAATGGGGCAATGTATATTGGAGATATTCATTGTTGAAGGTGACAAGATAATGAAATGTGAAGTTCTTTTGAATTCTTCTCTTTGTTGAACATTAACATGGAACCAGGCTATGTTTCATGTATTTATATTTTTTATTTAATATCAAATGATGAACCCGAAACGTGTGTTATTCGACTACTGATGAGAATTTGGGGAAAACGTATGGAGCCTGTACAAAAGAGCAGATTTGGCAAATATTACAATAATGTAGTATTAAATAATTACTATTATATATTTTTGAAACTATTTGCTTTTGCTTGCAAAATCTATCAGTATTACTGCGTTGCAAGTGTATATCTCAAATAAACTTCCATTGTTGCATTATAGCAGCGCTGGCAACAACGATCAGTAGCGAAAGTAGAAGCCGTCACCACAGCTGCCACTGCCGCCGCGGCGGAGCCGGTGGAGTATTATTAAATAACTTTTCATTATTTTACTTTCTCGCATAGTGTTTACTCAGAATATTTAAAAGCTAAAATACGCATCGGATATGTTAGTGAATTCACTGAATACCTTATACTCTGAATTCAATTCCAGAAATACATTTTCATTTAAATTTTGAATAAAAATATTTTTTCACACTTCCTTTACAGGTTTACAGGTTTATTTGAAGAATAAGAAAAGCAGAAATTAATACATAACATTACATAACGATAACATCATAATATTGCAAGATAGTATGTGCTATTGTAGCATAACTAGGTTTACAACAAAAAAACAACATATAACAGTAAGAAAATACATTAATTGCCAGAAAGTCTCCAAGGGTGTAATGATGCTCTGTGTTCTACAATCAGCAACTGATATGATGAATTCTAAATTGACATATTACATACACAATAAGGTTATTCATGCAGTGCCTGAGGAAGGCGTATGGTGTATACTATGTAGCCCTTCACTCTCGAGACATTTGTGGTCTAGAATTACATGCCTGAGAATTTGGTATCTTCAAAAGCAATTTCTTTTGTGAATTAACAAATACATTTGTTTGTTGTTCATTATTTATTATAAATGTTTTGATAAAAGCCCGTTTTTATTGACATTGTTACGAATATTTGGTGGATTATTGACCTCATTTATTCAGAAACCTTCATAATAGATGTAATTATGGACATAAGATATTCTAAAGTATAAAGTGACGAAAATCTTAAGTTAACTATGTAAAAGGTTTATATTATTGTTCTTCAGAAACTTACACATTGCTCTTCTTTTTTCAGGTAAGATGCAGAGTCATGAAATGCAACTTGAATGCAATATTTGGTCATTTCAGTAAGTAAAACATATCATTTCCAATATTTATGTGCATATCATCAAAATTAGGAGCGAAACATGGTGATAATGGGAGTTGATCTTCACCAGTAAACTCTTGAAACCTTATCAAGGAATTTGGCAGTGCTTTAGTTTTCAAATGAAGATACGATTCTTTAACTCAAAATCTAAACAATATTTTAAACTTTCCTGGAATAACGCATGATATAATTTAAGGCATATGCGGATGTACCACTATCCTGCACTACATGTACTGATTTGAAAGTTAGTACTCATGTTAAATACGATTTGTCTGTAAGATACTTGTTTATTGCAAATCTGGATGTAGCTTCTGATATATATGATACATGACTTAGTGACAAATTGGACATCTTTGAATCAGTATGGCGGCCACATAGAAACGACGAAACGGTATGGCGAAGTTATAATTAACAATGTTTTTTTTTCCATCGTTAAATCCAAACATTAGCTCTGAACTCGTAATCTAAGAGGGCATACAAAATGACACTTTGAATTCAATAAGGCGCACAGTTTGAGACGCCACATCGGTATAGCATACAACCCCTTCACACTTTAGCTATCTAACGTACTATACAACAAGAATTAGCTGTGTACTCATTCTCCAAGAGCGTAGTATTTTTCGACACATTAAAAAAATTGTGCATCGCAACGCCGACACCTAGAGCCCGCAATACTTGCGTTTCCCTATTTTTCATAACACTGGATAACTTCCTAAAATGTTTTAGCTTTGAGCTTATCATAGTGGTTTTTCTTACTGGCTCCCGGTCTATTTCATCCAACGAGTGGCGCTCATCGATTTGCCACTCTCGTGCTAATGGAAGCGTCTGTACTTCGACGCTCTTGGCGCTGACGGCATGAGGCGCTAAACGCAGACTCTCGGAAATTACCTAAGATGCTCATCAGTTCGATTAGTGCACATTATGCTGGTAAACTTTACCAGATTCATATTAGTTCTGGTAATTTCAAGAAGCCACATAGTAGAAATGTTTAATATTATCATAAGAAAAACTGTTTTGTCTGAGAAATTAGATTTTAAAACCAGTCCAGCAACTACGAGTATATTGTTCTGTCAATTATAATGTTATAATGTGTGCCGATTGTGATAAGGGCAATAAATATCTAGCCGAATACAAATTTTGCCACGGCTGTCATTATTAAAAGCCTGGGTAGTTCACGTTCGATATAAAATCGAAATGAATGTCGAATTACTTTCAAATCTTTCATCTAACACCTCTTGAAGAAAAAGTGGTTTTTGTTTTACTTTTATATTCATATCACACGTTTATCTTTAAGACTATTATCCATCAAAGTGTGTAGTGTTTTGTACAATTTGGAAATTTGAATAATAGTGTTATTAATTATTAGCAAAATTGTTGTGAATCAATAGTTTGGGCGTTATTCATCCATTCTTCGTCTTCTGTCTCTTGTTGGCGATTCCCTGGCGTTCGTTCCTGCGCCGCAGTGACTCGCTTGAGCACTTGTGGCTGCAGGTTTTTGCTGCGACATTCGCTTGCCTGGCCTGTAGCGAGTTTCATAAATCTCCGAACGAAGGTCACGGAAGGATCCTGGAACCAGAAGAAAGGTTACCTTGGAGGCCTTGGAGAATGCCAAAAGTAGGAAAGAGTATCTGCCAACTGAGTCATCGGATACTGTCACAGATTTTATGAATGCATTCTGTAATGATGTTTCTCTACGACTACTCCACAATGTATGCATATCTGCACGTTATCGGAAATAGTAGTGAATACGATTAGCATTCAATAAACATCTTGTTCTACTAGTAATTCTATTTTAAATGAAATAAGCTCAAATCAAGAGTCAACTACTTCGATAATAAATGTTACCAATTGCTAAAATTTCACAATTATTTTTTCCAAAAAGTAAATCTGGGCAATTTATTTTTGTAATACTTGTTTTGTTTACTTGTTTGTAATTAATGTTGTAAAATATTTAATCAATGAAGTAGAAAGTTCAATGAATGCAACATTATTTCAAAAAATAAAAAGTTTTTAAATGTTTTTATTTAGTATTTTTAAAAACATTAATTTCAAAGTCGTAGAGAAAGAATAGTCTTCTACTCGCGTAGAATGGTTATTATTCATTCGTAGAAATTCATAAACATCAACCCGTCATTAATAGATATCATTCTACTCTCGTTAAAAATTATACTATTACCTTATTATCTTGCTAATTCTGTTGAATTGTCGGTATTCCTTTGTCTGCTCTCCCGAGTATGAAAATATCCGTCTCTAAAAACAAATTTCCCTACAGCTGAACTATCAGTGCATATTTGTGAAATATGAAGAGTTTTTTCTAAAACAGTGCCTTCACAAAAGTCTCCAACGTTTGCATTAGTTGCTAAGGGACGTCAAGATAAAGACCACTGAGGGGAGGCTTGCGGCAAAATGGCGAGCGCAATTGTCTTCGACTGCTGAGAACGGCGTTGGATCACCGGCCAATCCATGTGGATTTTGTGAATCTTGAAGGGTTTTTTAGAGATCTCACTTTCCGGTACCTCTCATACTACCATTTCTCTCTCATCACTCATCTCAGCTTTATCGCATAAATCTATCCGTGAGATCAGTGCTCATGGGCATCAATGACTTTAGAAGTTGAAGGGCCCCTAAACTCAAATTAATAAGTTAAATAAATTAAAGTCCACTGAATCTTATCCACGAGGTCGTTTCTTCCCTTCCAGTGATTACCTAGACAGATGTACAATTACGTTGAAATTTTGGATATCAGGTAGGAAAGATCGAGATTTATAAGAAGTACAGTATGGGAGTGTGGTGTTATCTTCTCATTAATTCTCTGTATAAAATTATCTTCACCGGGAACGATTGTAGCTGTTCAAGCTGTTGGTTAATTCCCGCACGCACATGGTGAAGCAGGAAGGAGAAAACATTGCATTTGCACGCAATCTAATATTTCTCACTCCGCCTCGGATTAACGTAATGGTAAAGTGGGTAATGTACCACGATGTTCCGTCGGAGATGAGATTTAAATTGTCGAGGAAATAATCTTGTGCTAAGATACTGGTTTTTCTATGGGAAGTCATAAGGAGAATAATAAATCTTTAAAACGTTTAGAATTAAGACCCTCTTTTGCACGCATAGACAAAAAAAGATCAATATGTCGGAATTGGCCAAACGGTTTAATCATTAATTGACATTTGGTTAGTTTAGGTTTCGTATTTATTGAATTAATGTATCAACAATTTGTGCCAATCAATAAATCGTATCACAGGTTATCTTACCAATGCCTCTCCGCGACAATTTTTACTGAACCCCCATCTAAAAATTTTCCAGAGTTTTAATCGTTCGTTAAGGTGGAGTGTGCTAAAAAGGCGGTGGTTTAATAGAGTACTCTAGCAAGGGATCGAGTATTTTTCGTCATGTAAAGTTTCCTCTCTACATATTAAAAAAAACAAAAAAAAAAAAAAAATCTGAATTGAAGGTAAATTTATAACCATTGCTGCAAAGCAAATAGACATGTTTTCATCTCGGCCAGCACCTCGAACGCACAATTAGTCGCGCCTGAGCCTCGCCTTGGCGCCCTGCGGTGAGGTGGGGGGGCGGGGGGGGGTCGCGCGGGGGCTCCGGTGGGCGCGGGTGGGCGGCGGCGACCGCTCCTCGGCGTCCAAGCAGCCAACTTAGACAAGCCAGGCAATTCTCATGAATGTCAAACATATGCATGTTCCCATGCCTGCTTGCATACCTACTAAGTTCGGTGAGTGGTGTGCAGTGGGGCACCTAAGCGGCGGTGAGAGGAGTGCATGAGGCTCCCGCCCCCACGCCCCCTCAGAAGCTAATGACAAATATTTATAAATATAGATTTACGTCTTTTCTAGGGTAACCAAATTCATTAAATATATTAATCGAATACTTAATAAATAACTGTGTATAAATCAATACACGAAGCGCAAGTTTTAATACACTATAAATGAAAAAAAATTCATTATTGTAAAATATCAAACCGGCTGAACACAACCGCCACAGCCCACATTCCCCCTCCCTTGCCGATCGTGAAATCAAACTTACTTTTGCCACCTGTTTAAGAACACGAAAGTTGGGACGACTGTAATTCCTAACGTTATTCCGAAGCCTAAAATGGTTCCGAAATTTTTTGTATACACCAAGATTCGCCCAATTCGCTGTATTCCAATATTTCACTTTCATTATAATACTTACTTTAAATTGTTTAAAGTGGAATCTAATAAGAAGGAATAATTGTGATGGAACCGTCGAATTCTGGTAAAAGTTCTCTGCAATAAAATTCGACTCTTACTATACTACACTTTCGGAATTATTAAATGTAAAAATGATAGCATGAATTAACGTTATTTTGCATCTTGTCGTCATATGCATGTAATATAATGTTTTTTCGAAGCTTAGAATAATTTAGGGTGAAGAAAATAAATTTTACATGTACTGAACTTAAATCATTGCATTTAAAATGTCGAAAACATCACGTTAATTTAGCCCTATAACGTATTTCAACATTGATAATCACACAAACCACTGATTTTTTTGTATACCTTCATAAAGCACCCTGACATATACTGCATAAATATTAGCTTTGCTTACGCATCCGCTGGGCTTCTAACAAGCCGAGCCTGTGAGGACGGAAGTGCAACGGTGGCGGTGAGCTCAGCTTCTTCAGAAGCCTCTCCAGTCCTCGGAGTCAGGCACGTCACACGGAAATCACGCCATGTCCAAGACCTGCCCACTAAGGGATAGGCTGTGTTAGTAGCTTTAATGCATTATTGTGTGGGACGCAAATCAGTATAAGATTGAGTGATGTCATTAAGTTGATACTATTTATTGTCTTTGGCCAACAATTTTCAAAGTCAATTGAATCACTCACTGCATATGCTTTCTTTCATGTTGTGATAAGTCAAAAGACCCCGCACCATGTTAATATAAACATTTAATATGACGTTCATTATAATATATTTGTATATGCAGAGGGTAAGATAGGCGAGAAGTAAGAGTTGCTATGGTAGTGGATATAAATAAACAATACTCGTGTGAATGTGATTGTACATGGCTCAGATACCATAGTGTGCATGGAGAGAAAGGCACAGCCCCTTGTAGATAAAATAAACTGTGTACATAGAAGGCGTTGTCGGGACCGGAGGTTAGCGAATCTCTCCTTTTTGCTGCCGACAGTCGCGTTGAACGCATCGTGTTTAGGTACGTCTTCGCATTAGATTGGGGACGCCTTGACATATTGGCGTGATGAGGTAGCAGGAATATAATGTCAAAGGAGGGGAATAGTAATTGTTATTGCTATTTTTGATAATATGTGAGAATAATATGAAATATTATAATAACAACAATTTATAAATTCAAATTTCAAATAGTAGGCAACGTATGTTCATAATTCAAATATTTTCTGAAAATTAAGTGCTCGTAGTTATTATAAAGGAGAAATGATTTATTTATGAGTTGGGAAGTAGCGCAATGAAGCACCCTCTCGTGGTGAATATTAGATAAGTATAATTTATACAGACATTTTATTTAGACATAATTCAATGGACTAATTGAGAATTCAGCAATATTGCTATAAATAATATTCCCCAGATAAGAACGTTTAAATAATAACGGCGAAGTAGGTAATAGGACGCGGTGTATGAAGATAGGGGCCATCCCGGAACTCTGAACATTTTCCACGACAGGATTCACCTGACAAGGCATCATGTGCGCCCGAAGATACGTAAGCAATAAGAGACAATTTAATTGATTTTTGCACAAAACTAGTGAAAATCAAATTTTAATATTTATGTAAAATGAACTCGTAATTTGATATGTTATTATTAGAAGATTTAATAAATATTATATTGATTGCCTTATTTGAAAAAAAATGTGCCCCCATGTGTGTGAGTATGTTGAACAAAACGTATGTTGAACAATTGATGCTAGCCAGCAATACGATAATAGTGATATCAAAGGAGATTGTTATTTATTTCATAGGTACATGAACAACGTAGAGAAACTGTAGCAAGAAAAATGACGTAGATGCTTTTACGTAAGAATAATTATATAGTAAGTAATATCAATATAAATAAAGAAACAGTTTTCAACTGGCTTGGCCAGCGTGTGAAATAATTAAATACATATTTATGAGAGGATTTATAACCGTTTCAATATTAAATTTTTATTACAAATAATGCTTCTTTTAACAATATTCAAAGCGTTTCGAGATGAAATGTTTTCTCATCATCAGGTTGATTTTAATGAACTATGAAACACAATATTTAAGATATTGAATAAATCTTATAGTATTTTTGTTTCTGTGGTGTTTTTTGTCGTCTTTTTCTGGCAGTAGTACTCGTATTGTAATGAATAACTCGTATTGTTGTACCGTGATGTCATTAAGTGTTTGAATTTTTACTTGAACCTTCTACATCGTAGCCTATTTAACAAATATTTTTAATTTTCAATATTCTGCTGTTATTGTAGTATAATGTTCTATTTTTAGCATTATTAAGTGGTAAATAAAAATATCGGAATTTAGTGATGCAGGAAAGTGCTTACCTGACACTTGTAGTCGGGGACATACAGAAATTATGAAGCGCTAACCTTGTTTCAAGAAATTACTTTAGAGCTCTGTGCCTAATACGCTTATGATGCATCTAGAGACGTACATGTTTGGAATGGGCCACATCTACAACTGTCAGAGAAACGCACTGCACGTTTAAGTATTTAAGATTACTTTTGTTCGCTGTAAGTTCTTAAGACAGTTCATAATCACAATCCTATTTTTTTTATTATTTAAGTTCGCACTAACATCTAGGTCATTGGCGACCACTATTGCATTTAGCGATGTGGTAACTGTGAAAGTGACATATGGTGATGATAGGGGGTGAAAGAACGAACACAAATACAACCATGCCGGAGGCGGTACTCGAATCCGCGATCCTTCGCTCCGAGATCGCTACGGCACTACTGCCTTAACGATCTCGGCCATCCGGCTGGCTATCCTAATTTAGAACAAATTCATGATTCTCTCTACAATTATTCTGCAGAAAAAATCCGAGAAAAAGAAATGAAATATTCGAAATTAACATTTCATTGAATTTGAACAGATTTATTTTTCAGTATGATGTAATAATTTTAGAATCTTAAAATGGAATAAATAATTATAATATAAAACAAGAATAATTTTAAGGCAATCGACAAGTCATGTTTTTTGTCATGTAAATTTCGATTTTACATCGAATTTGTGTACCCGTTTAACATGATAATGTTTTAAATCTCTGACTTACAAACAGTCAAAGCAAGAGTGACGTAGTCTCTGAGCAAAGTTAGACTTGTTAAGCCTTGCAAGGCTCCAACTTCAGACGTCGTTCTTGTGGTGATTACCTCACACACTGGTGCACGGAAGGACGCTCTCCGGAATGAATGGTCCTGAAAAGCATTCTTATCTTCGAGGACGTCGAGGAAGCGAAGAATCGTAAAAGGGTGGCGGATCTGTTCAGTTTGAGAGAGACTGACCATTTGGAAACAGAACATGCCGCTGCGTTTCCTTATTCCATTATGCAATTAGTTTCGAACATTCTGCAAACAAAGTGCGGAAATAAGTCCCAATACACCATATTAGCGTATTTTTTACCTTTTCTTTTTCGAGCAACTTGAGGAGCCGTGGAACAGAAATAATGCTCGAACTGTGTATTTCAGAGAAATAAAACAGTCCAAATTTAGAAAGGGTGCAAGGAAATATTCGAACCCAAGACCCTCAGTATAGAGGTAGATACAAAGCTACAATAACCCTACCTAGAATACCCTAGAATCCTACTAGTGACCTCGAATACAGGAGTCCATTCAAAAGGAACCTGATTGTATGTTTTATCTTCTTAATCTTCGAAAAAAAAAATGTTTCTAGCCAGAAACAGTGACCCTTTACATACCCACGGTGTGTACTTTGAATCACCACACATTATATTCTAACCCAACCGCGAGATCCGACTTTAACTGACATCCTCCACATAACACACGAGAGACAAGAGATCAACATTCAAGTCCAAGGAGGGGATTCGAACCCGCCTCGCTTCGTTCCGAGCCGGTAGGCGCTTTAATACTTCCGTCGGCTAGGCCAACGAATTATTTTTGTTTCACTTTGGCCTCACATTGAGTGGAAATGCCCGCGCCGGGCGTGGGTCGTGGACGTGCCCTCGCGCCGTGCCGCGGCGAGGCGAGACGAGGCCAGGTCGAGGCCCGAGCCGAGGGAGCGCGATCGATGCCCGGCGCGGACTGGCACTGCCGAGCGGCCTCGCCCCCCCCCCCTGCCTCCGCCTCGCGTGCTGCGCCGCCGGCAGTCGCCGTCCTGCGACGGCCGCACAGTGGGTCGAAATGGCACCGCCGGTTGTTTTCGGCCACCACCTTGCTCGTTGGCCAAGTGCAACTGCCGCGCTCATTGGTTCCCTTAGTCGCCGGGAAGTGTCGACGATTCTCTCGTCGCTGGAGGGTGAAATCCGTGCCGACTTACACTCAGTATTACGGGGGATTCCGCTTCGCGTATCGCCTGCCAATGGGGCACCGCCCCATCCGGGACTAGCTTCAAGCTCCTGACTGCTCTCCAAACATGTGTGGTAGTGTAGTGCATGTAAGTATATGTGTAAGTAAGAAGGGGTGAGGGTAGAACATGGAAGAGGAAGGAAAGATCGCGCGCTGTCCGTGGCCCGTTTGTTAGGATACTGCTCCAGCATTCCCCTGGTGTTGATCGGAGAAACCACGGAAAACCACCGATCAGAGCCGCCGACCGCTAGGATTCTCATTCAGACAGCTGCTGAATTCGACCTAGCTATAAACGATAGTTCTTGTTGAATGTCCGCCACCGTCGGGTCGTGAATCCTGGTCCGAGGCTCTACAGAGTCAGCGCCAATGCTCACTCTGAGCTAAACCCCTGTCAAATGACACCTCAAGCGACCCCGCTCTCTCCGCCCTCCCCCGACTTCCCGCCTTGCGTCCTGCCAGCACCCGTCATGCACCCGACTCCCCACCGTGCGCCTAATGTCTATTTTCAAGTGTTAAATAAGGCAGGGTTCACAAGTATCAAAATCATTCGAAAATTATCTTTTTGTTCTGAACTTCTTTGTGGAGTGCCACCGGGCACCTCCTTTATGGGAAAGGTATAGCTGGGTTACGTCAATGTTTAGTAAAAAGTCTTGGAATTTGGGAAGTTTTTATTCTGAATGTCGACCATTTCGCTTTCCGGCGAACGCATTTCAAACCACGGTTAAGGAATATTATTCGAAGGTCGCGGCTACTTTATAGCATGGACAGGTTCGTATCCTAAACCGTAACTGGAAAGGCAAAAGACCTTGATAACCGCAGAGCAATACTTCCACTCTTATTTACTGGGCAAGTTCTCAGACCGGAGTACAAATTTGTGTTCTTTGGAATAGAAGTAATGAATATTTTAGTTGCAACTTTTTTCGTAGATACAACCAGAATGCTGGGTAAATAATTGAAGTTTAATATTTTTTCTGGATAACTAAAATAATATTACATTGCTTAATGTTTGGTTAAACTCTGCCCAAAAATGTCTGTGAATTCTCTCAGACATCTTCCATAACCTCGGTATCGGCAGATGCGACAGCGAAGCAAATTCTATATGGAAATATTGGGAAACTATTTCTGGACGTCGACGGTTATACACCACCGTGCCACCACCACAAACATTCTGCTTTGATGCTGGCACCAAGTAGATTTGGGTCTGTGTCAAAAGTTCATACATCGTATTTTTTTACACAAAACGTAAATCCGCGACAGCAAACGGAAAACAAATTAACGAGCACGAATTTTGCTGATTATCTTATTGCTGCAAATTAAGTTGTTGCTATAAGTTAGAATTTTCGTTATGTGCATATTTTTGTACATTCCACACTGCACAAAATATTGAAGTAAACGAATATTACGCGTTTGTTATCGTTCTCGTAGTAGTTGCATTGAGATTCCGAAAATAAAATGTTATTTCATTCACCTTCATAATCATTAAACTTAACCCTTCCGTGCAAAAAATAAGATCCACGTCTATGAAAAAAAAAGTATATGTTGCATGACTTCGTAAGAAAGAATGGTGATCTGTGTGGTAGTGATAGGAACATAAGATCGAGGCAGTTCAAAGCTATCAAAATGTAAAGTATGCAAATGCTAAATAAATACTTTAAAATTGTAAAAAGGGCAACATATTTCCGTTTATAATTTCGGGCAATTGTCCCCCCCCCCCCGTCCTCTGCCCGTGACTCAATTTGTTAGTCAACATTCACTCTTCTTACCATAAATTACCATTAATAAAAGAGATATACATAATAATAGAACTACATTAACAAGAAATGTTATCTCAGCGATGAGATAGCGGAAAGGAAAAAATTCGTCTAAGAAAATCCTTCAAACGCAGTGTGTGAAACGGCATCATCCCATCTGTGTGCTCGCAGATTCACACTCCCCGAGCACACGTGCCAAGGCGAGGCGGCAGGGCCGTGGGTGAGGCGATGCAGGCGCTGATACCCACGGGCTGGGAGCGAGATTAATACGAGAAGTCTCGCAACCGAGTCGCTGTCCTGGGCGGCGGCCTAACGACACTCGCCCGCGCTCTACGCTGCAGGGAGTCGCCTTTGTTACGCGCCAACCAGACGACAGATCAACGTGGGCAGGGAGTAGAACGATAATTCATGACCGTAGTTCCACTAGTAGCCCGAAGTCCCGTTCAGGGCATTGTAGAATATTCAGCGCCTTCAACACTCCCTGTGATTACTACAGCGCCAAAAATAATAATTATAATATCATTAAATTCCAAATTCATCAAAATATTGTCTCAAATCATCCTCATGTCATCATAAAAATACATTTATTACAAAGATTTAGTAGAACGTAGGTATTTCAAATCTGAAATGAAAAGGCAAAACGGACCTGTTACTGAATATCTTGGTGTATTATAAGGTTTGAGTGAAATAATAGAAACATTTGATACTCGAATTTCACTGCCGCAATACATTTTGGCAGTTTACTTTTACTTCCAAATGAGTATAATTAATTTAACGCAGATGCACGCACATATACAGTAACGCATAATACACATACTACGTGCACGAACGAATGAGAGCATAAAAGCGAAATGTCTAAAAAAATATTGCTTACGGGGTCGTTTATTTGTGGTGCAAAACCAAAGTATTGTACCCCTTATTATTTGTTTTGTGAGCTATAATTATTAAATAAAAGTACTAGAAAATTGTTTTGCTAGAAAAAATATACTATTTTCTAAATATTTTTTATGTAACATAAAAACGTCGATTTTTGAGATGTGCCACTTTTCTAGAGCTCCCATGTCATGGCCTCGAATAGGTCCAGATATACTAAGAGTTCGCACATGTCGTGCAGGAGCGCGTGTGAGATTTCATTGACTTCTGTCGCGCCAAATTTTGGCTCATTAGTTCCGTAAGCATTTTATATCCCAGAAGGCGAACCTCCTGTGCCGTGGCAACCTATACGTAGGCTTGAGAATTTTTCCCCGCCGGGTACCTCTCCCAGCGGGACACCGCTCCGCCATGGAATACGCTTTAAGCTCCAGACATGTGTTGTAGAATAGTAAGAGAAAAGAGGATACGGATGAGAAAGAAAAGATCGAACGCGGACCATGCTCCATCTATTAGAATACTGTTGTAGCATTCACCTGGCATTGCTCAGAGAAGCAACAAAAAACTACCGACTATAGCAACCGCTCGGTGGAATGGCAGAAATACATCCAATTAAACCAAGAAATCCACCACACCGTGGGGACGCTAATCTTGGCACCTCCCGGGCAACGGTGTTGCAGTTGAGCTATCGGAGCCAGTTCAAGGAGGTGTGATGCGAACCGAGTGGAGAGGATGCCGCCGGGGAGGGAGGAGGAGGGCGCTTCGTGGTTGGATCGTTCAGACCAGTGCCCTCCCCGAGGCTGCCCCGCTCGGCAGCGGCACGCACTGCGCCATGTGACGTTGGCCGCGGAGCGCGTGCGCGGCGGCGGCAGCCGCGTGGGAGGGGGAGGGGGAAGCCCCGTTCGGCCACGTGCCGCTGTGTTGTGACGCCGCCCTCGCCCTCCCCACCCACTGCTCTTTCGAAGGGAGCGACCTCTTCGTGCTCTTTGGAAGGAATGCAGCGTACCGTTCACGTTAAGGGCCGTTCAAAACTAAAGTCAACATGGTGTGGCCGGGTTTTGAACCCACAAGTACACTTTTTCAACAAGGATGTGGTGTTACAGCGTCACATACTTTCTACACCTTATTTCTAACTGCTCCGCTATATCATACTACTACAAAAAAGCAAAAGTGTTTTCAACCAACAAAAATTATTTACCCATCGAGGCTCGAACTCGCTCGAATTAACTTGCTGTGAAACATTCCACAGAAGCACCGTGACGTTTGAACTCGGGCCGACGCTTAAAATGTAATTGTCTCAACCCAATATTTCCAACATATTCGCAAATTATGTAATTTTCGAAAATACGAAAAAATACCATATTTTTTACTGTCTGTTGTTACACATGGGAAGAAACTTTAATGAAAAAATGTGGAGCTTTTTTTTTTTAATTGCATACATTTTGGAAACAAATTACGCGAAATCAATTTTTTTTCGCAAAATTGTACATGAACTTTTTTAAAGAAATGATTTTATACAACAGATACCAAGGCAAAAATCGCTTTCTTTAATTTGTTTTGAAATGTCAACTTTTCCAATTTTCGAAAATGTGGAGAATTCGCCGAAAATGGAACCATCACTATATTTTTTACCGTCTTGTGATACAGGAGGAGAAAATTTAAAGAAAAATTTGGAGTGAGTTTTGAGAAAAAATTGTTTACATTTCGAGCAAATTACACGAATACCACTTATATTTTCGAGAATTAGAACGTGAACTTTTTTTAAAAACTACATTAAAAACACAAATTTCTTTCAGAAAAAAACTATCCTCAAAATTGTAGTTGTAATAAAGACGTTCAAAAATAATTATCTTCAGAAATTTTTGAAAAACCAGGATTTCAACGAACATGTGTCTCTCTTAAGCGTAGTTTACGCTATCCAGTTTTTTTAATTGGAGCCTTTTTTTTAGAAATTTTTGAAAATATTTTTAGGTTTCATGTAAAGTATTGTCAAAAATTCAAAATATCTGTTTGAAAATCTCGAAGCCTCGAATTTGTTCTGATCGATCGGGGAATAACAATTTTGGGGAAAATCGGGTGAACGGTTTAGGTGCTAGCGTTGACCACAGACGGACAGATAGACGCACACTTCTCTGGCAGTCGATTTTTCAGTATTAAGGACTCAAAACATTGATTCTGGTTACATAACGGGTTAGATAAAGTAATTTACTACATATAGGAACAGGTTTTATCCACTTTTTCCTTACCAAAGCCCGGCATTTAGTTTTTCTGCATTTAGTTTTTCTGCCGAAAATTCACTGTTTTCCGGCGCACCATTACCATTTTTTTCTTTTCTTACGAAGTGCGATAAAGTAAAGAAAAGAAACTGACATATTCAAATTGTAACCAATCCCAATCAAATTGTGACGTATACAAATTATGTAAATTCAAAACTTTTGTTCGTTTATTTTACAGTTGAAAAATCAATAAAAATTCAAACTCCCTCTTTTATTTTTTCTCTTCTTATCTTTCCTCCTCTTCTCTTTTCTCCTCTTCTCTTTTCTCCTCTTCTCTTCCTTTTTCTCTTTTTATCCTCCTCCTCCCCTCTTTCCCCTTTTTTGTCCTTGGTCCCCTATTTTTTTCCTTCTTTTCTCCATTCCCTTCGTGATTTCCTTCTCCTCTTCCACCTCCTACTTGTCCTTAAGTTTAAGTTGAAACAGTACAGATAGGTAGCGCGAGCGCTGGCGTCTTCGTGGCGGGATGACCATCACTTCGTGGGCGTCCGGCGTGGGCGCGCGCGTCGCGGGCTGCGCAAGGAGATTCCCGAGAGAGGAGCCGCGTCGCCATAGCGAGGCAGTAGCCGCGGCGCGCGCGTGGCGACACCCGCCAAGTGAGTCTCCTGCGCGTCGAACGCCCCGCCAAGGCAGGGCAATGTCAATGCTGAGCGTGCGCTCCGAGGACACTCGTCGCTGCGTTGTTTATCGGCACCAGGCAATAGATGGGCCAATCTGCTGCTGCCCGTTATTTCCACCAGAGCGTAGGACGGGCCTACGTCCTCTCACAATCTTTTTTTGGCTATTGTTGGTTAGTTGCTAATCACAAAAAAAAGGTAGAAGTAGTATCGGAAATATATTTCCAAAAGACGTACTTGTCATTTGAATATTGATACTGGCAATATGTATCTTTGATATTTTAAAATTTTCATTTTTGTTAAGTGAAGAAATAGGTTTATATATAATTTTTTTTATTGACAAACATTTCATAAAGATATTTAACAAGTCACATGGCATATGGAGTATAACACTGTCTTTGCTTGCGCAATAAAGACCTCTGTTCAGATTAGTACAGTTCCCTTGAGTTATGACGTCCTTTTAAATGTGATCATTTTCTTATGGACAGATGTAATCCGACGTGAGATCGTATTGCCTAGGAAGCTAACAGTCCCCTTAAATCCCTTTTCGCTTCTTATAAACATTCTCCCTTTACCTATCGTAAATTCAAAGGCAATATAAACAACAAATATAGGGAAGAATAAATTGGTCTGATGTATAATCGATTGTAGATCAAGTTTTGGCAAACTCATTTTTTCATATTCGATAATTTTTTTTTGAACTTTTGGAACGCAAACGCCAACATTTAATATCGACAGTAATTAATTTGAGACTGGAGCACTGAGCAACTTCTCGTAACTGGAACACCGCTTAAATTAGTGAACCAAGCGGTGATGTAAACGACCAGAAACCAGTTTCGGACATAACCACACGTTGAATGACTTCTTGATTCGTAACTCCTGAGAAAGATCTCAGACTTCCGCCTCTGTTGTCGGTGGCCTTCCTGTAATGTTTTGATAGAATTCTTCGTCATTGTGGATGACGCGAACCGCGGGAGGCCTTTCTCTCAGTGGATAATTAGTGGAAATGTCTGCTACCTCTTAAAAGACATGGAAGTATGCCAAAGCGCAGTCACTCTACATGCACTCTCTCGTCACTTTTTTTTTACGAGACGGAGGGGGTTGTCAATTGGTTACACTTTATTGCATGAAATCCTTGCGTCAACATTCTACTCTTCATTCGTAATAGTGTTGGGTGGGTGAAGAAGCGTAGTTAACATAACCATAATATAAATAACGAAGTGCCTTTTTTTCTTTCAAATTGCGAGGGAATCGCACACACCTGGTCGTATCATGACGTCACCTCCTTACAGATGATTGTATTCACTAGTTTTTACTCACCGTTTTGTTTAAAGAATGTGTCTCCATAGTTGCTCTTGACCTTGTGTTAAACAAATCACATCCAATGTTTCTGGAAAGCGATGCGGGCCAGATCGCTGCCGGCGGATTAATGGAAGCATTCGGGTCAAGGTTAACGCAGAAGAATTCGGCGCTGATCGTTTAATTGGAACCTGTAAAGGAGAACACCCGTCAGGCCCCATTCGTCAGGCAGGTTAATGGGCGGGGCCCGGAGTGGGGGAAAGGTAAATTTTCATTGATACATCGTACACAACATTGCTTAGTTACACTTAAATCTTAGCAGTGATCCTCAAATTTTAATGTTGTATGAAGTATTTTGACATTTTATGACTTGATATAACTCGCACATTAATGTTTTTATTAAGAAATGTGTTTACAAACTAAGCGGTTTTTGTCATTAGTGCGTTTATCAATTTTCTTTTAAGACTCTTCGAGGAAAATACACTTGCATCCTTATCTGTGTTATCTACATGACAAGGGACCCTCCGTAATAACACGCACAAAAAGCTGGAGACAACCAGCACTGCCACAGGAGAACACGAACACATGCTGCTTCGGACCACAGCGTTGAAACTGTGCACGCTGAGACGGACTTCTGAGTATATGTGTATAGGTTTTGTATACTAAATTAAAGAAAACTGTTTAGGAAGTGTCTATTGCCAGGTCAGTCAGCAGACATAGAAACTGATGAAATGAAATCGCTGATGTATGGTTTCCAGGGCGATAACTTGAAAAGTTGGAAAAGTGATATCCATCTATTCTGCAAACCATTTCAAGGATGAACCCCGCCTTGTGTTCTAAACATCCACAGACCTTTGTAATGACTAATAACATCATAGGCAACTGATTGTCTTAATTTTCTCTGTCAAAACAAAAATTAAATAAAACATCCTCATATATTTTATTTACATTTGCAGCACAAGGATTACACTAATTAAAAATTCTAGTAATTTTCCGGCGAAGTATGAGGAGCAGTCGAGGCAGTGACATCATCTCTCCAAAGGCGCAAAGGGGGAGGGAGAGGGGGAGGGTGGATCGATCGAGGGATCGATCAGCGCCCGCGTTGAAGGTCGCGAGCGCGCGTGGGCGGCCGTGAGGGAAGCCTCCCAACAACAAACATCACGCGGGGGAGAAGTTCGTGGAATGCATCGCCCTCGCCAAAGGGGACAGAGGGAAGGAAGCCTACAAGTAAGTTGCTTCACTTGAGGACCTGACAACACGTGTTCCAGATTTTCTCTTATTAAAAAAGTACATAAGGCAAAAAGCAACAGTAATTTCAATTGTTAAGAACATTTTCGGAGTTTTTTTAACATAGTATTAAATACGTTATGGGAAAGTCAGTAGTCGATTAGTATATCTATTTCAACAGATTCTTCCATACAAATTGCCAATTTTCAATGTGTTCTAGTTTTCATTCACTTATTTCCAAACCCCTATATTGAACCGGTATTGGTCATTTGAAAAGTCAAAATGTTTGTAATGACCTCAGAGGGGTATTCTATCCTTCTGAGCGCATTTGAAGCACTTCAAGCCAAAAAAGTTCCCGCTCAAGTTAAAGTTTTGCAATGCAAATATTAATGTTATATTTTCAATCCCTTTTTTTAAATACAAAAGAAGCGGAAATAACGAAATATCTTCATTCTACTTCTGTCCGTGAGAAGGCATAAGTTCTTCTTTATGGAAATTTGAGGCAATAGAGAAGAATTTCATCGTTATATTTAATTTTTTTAGAATGGATAATTGCTTAAAACTTCTTGTTATAATATCATTTATATAATTGCGTAACTAATTAAATGCATCCTGTTTCATTATGTCTCATAACTAATGGTCATCGCAATTTTCATGGAAACGTCTGATTTCCTACATAATGATAGAAACTTCTGCCTCTAGACGAAGGAAGTTATTTTGCTGAAGGAGCCCCGATGAAGGTCATGTGCCTTAGCACTCGCCTTATTATTTTGATTAAGTGTCTGTGTCTAGGGATAAGAATTTCGATTACTTGTCTGATATAGCTTGATGGGATTAATTCAATGTCGTTGGCGTTGTTTTCACGAAAATTAATCTCCATAATGCGTTTGCTTGGCTCACTTGAATTATTGTCATTTGTTACTTTTCAATAGTTGATCTTGGACAGTTCTCTCATTCACTACATCATATCTCTTTTATTTGCCTTTTGTTTTGTGTTCGTCTCGTCTTTCGCTGTACGTTTATTCATTTAATGTTTTTCTTTTCACTTATCGCATTAAATTTGCTGTTACTTCGTGAAATGCATCGACTAAAGACAGCGCACTTCAAAATAAAAACAAGACGATACAAATTTCAGCTCATAATTGCTGCTCAATTAAGCACAAATTAAAAAGGATTTAAAGAAACAAATTTGTTGATATGTTACGCTACATGTGCAGTAACCAGGAACTTAAAAAACAGTACATATGAAACCTGAACTTGTTTTAAAATATTTTACCGTATAAAATAAACCTACATTCATAATATGTTGATGTGTTGATAATATGTTTAATACCATGGGATATTAGTGTTCAATGCAAAGGGTTTCTTCTTGCGAGATATCTCAAAGTGATAATTTCTTTACTAAATATTCGTGAAACGTTTCGTAAGTTGGTTTCATCCGATTTGAAAATATAGTTTCCCAGGCTATGCAGAAGATAACAAATTCAATTATTAGTAAATGAAAAGTAATGATAAGATTGCCTGCTCCCACCAAAATATCGTTACTTACCTACATGATGTAATGCGGGCCAGGAGAAACAATAGAATCGGCCATCTCTGATGACCGGCCGCTTCTTGCGAGACGCGGATTGTCGTCAGTCGCTTTCTCCGTAATGACAGAGCATTTCGTTCCACCTTTCCCTGATAGCGCCATTCTCCTACCATCGCTGGGGAGTGACGATTCGGCGTCACCAAACGATAGCCATTATCCGTGCCTTGGCGAATCGAAAGAAATGCGTGAGACTCAGAATTTGTGCGTGAAGCATGTGAAATCTCTAAGAGGCTCACTTTGCAGCTCATCTTCAGTCACAGTACCACAACAAACGATAGATTTGCGAATTTTTGAGTTGGCACAAGGGGAAGGGGTGCGTCAGCAGAAGCAGGAAAGGCATTGCTCTTTAACTCTTTTTTCTTCTAAGAAAGAGCCAATCTGAACATTTTACACAACAAAAACTAATCTTTGTTTCATAGGAGTAACATAGAGGGCTTTCGTTGGCTGTAGTTCGTAAAGTAAAAAAAAATATAGCTTTGATAAAGCAAGAAAATTATTTGACATTTTGCCTAGAAATTAATTTTGACATAAAATGAATAATCAAAATATTATACCTTCGTTTAATTTCATGGTTCTCTATAGGATAATTTGTGCTTTTTTTATCTAGACTATCATAACAGTTTTATGATCGCAGTCAATATAATTTTATTATCTTTTATGTTTATTTGGAGGTAAATAGTTAATACATGCGAAAAACGCAAACTTTTATCTTCACAGAATATGGGTATTTTTTATATTACTTTCAATTCGATAACAAACTTCCTGGTTCATACGTTACATATACAAGACCTCATTTCATCTACAGAAATTATATCAACTGTCTAATTATATTTTAGCTTCTTTGTAGCTTGAACGAAGTTGTAAATTCTCGTTATGCTTCAACGGCAGTGCAATTACCAACTCCACGAAATGTTTTGTTTTTGGGAACTACGTTTCCGATCTAGCAGCTACTTACGTAAACCATTCGTAGACAAGTAACGAGTCATTCATAAACGTAAATTACCGGAGCAATGAAACATTGGAGAAACCTTCTGCACCTTCTAGAAATTGATGAGAGAGAGAGAATTCTGTTTAGAGCATTATTAATGGAACTAGGAAAAGTGCGAAGTCTGTCTGTGACGAGTGGAAATTTACATGTGCGTTAAACTGTGTCTTTATTAATTATTCTAGTTAGGTTATAAATTTTGTCAGAAGTCTTCGTTGCCAATGAATCTGTTTAGGTGATAAAGAATAAACAATGTTGAAAATAACAATAATAATATAAACATTATTATTATTATTATTATTATTATTATTATTATTATTATTATTATTATTATTA
>BOPP01000036.1:8274188-8286594 GCA_017312745.1 Gryllus bimaculatus
CCTCATCATCATCATCATCATCATTATTCTATCATCTCATAATCCACACTTCAAGGCGTAAAAACCTTGTCGTACTAAGGGATACGGCTGAAAAGCTGATTCTGAAAAAATTACACACGTTAATCGTGTAGCGTGGTCAGTAGTTGCGTACACGCTAGTAATAATAATAATAATAACAATAATAACAATAATAACAATAATAACAATAATGACAATAATAACAATAATGACAATAATAACAATAATAACAATAATAACAATAATAACAATAATAACAATAATAACAATAATAACAATAATAAAAAAATAATAATAATAATATTTATTTGCTTGTCTCAAGCAGCTCCGTCTCGACGGAAATATTAATTAGCAAGTAGTATGTGTAGCTATGTAGGAAAGTTACAGAAAATCATATGGTCTCTTCCAGCAAAGACTTAAAATAGCGATGAAGACGCCGACTTTTTTGAATGAAAAAAGAGGTAAGCGCGTCGACTCATCTTGTGGCAGTTTTTTAACGCGCATTTAGTGGGCGCCAAGCAATGTGAATGGAGGTCCAGTGCGAGGAACAGGTTCTCAGATGGGGCGGGGGCACGGGTGGGGGTAGCATCGCCAGCGGAGGCATTCGCTGAATGGTTAAGAGGCCGATCCGAGACGCATCAATGCTTTCCAATTTAACATTATCGCTATCGTTTCCGTTGAAACGGTCATTTGGATGATTCCTTGTGAATGGAGATCGGTTCCAGAGAAATTGAATTAGAGATACTTAATAAATATATTTTTACAATCACTTAAACATTAAGTGCGTCATTTTCTTCCTTTCTATTTATTAATCTATTGGAGTTCTCTGTAAAGAGGGAGAAAGCCAAAGAGAAAGCAATTGAACATAGGGAAATTAAATAAAATATTAAAAGTTGTATGTTGAAAATGTCAATTAAAAACATTATTACAAAATATTAGAAAAACTTTCTTTTTTTTTAATTTGACATGCATATGATTTTTTGTGTTGTAGTAGTGTCAGTAAAAAACCGATTTGACATTCCATCACATCTACAGTTTGTTACTTTCTCGCTACTGTTACACTACAGGGAGAAAGTTATGTAATGCTGCGCGAAAAAATGGCGAAAAATTCTTAATACTGGGTCCTGGTAACGAAAAAGTGGACAACTCCAGTTGCTAAAATTAGGGGGGGGGGTCCTCTGTCAGTGGTGTTGCCAGAATACATGTTTTGTGGGACCTTGATACCGAAAAATCGAATTACGGCAAGACTTGTCAGTCCGTCCGTCCGTCTGATCAACAAAACAATCGATACCATACAATATTCGAAAAAAGGAAAAGGTTCCTTTTGTTATATTCGTTTCGAATATTGTAATATTTTTCCGTCTGATAACGCGTGATGCCACAATACTTCGTACCCAGCGTTCGCAAAACAACTCCTTAAAAGTGCCGTAGTTAGCATAACGCTTGCATTGTAACAAAGAGCGGCGATACTGACACAACTCCAGGTGGGGAAATCGTACTTTTGAGTAATGCAGCTCTTCACCACAAGGACGCCAAAAGCGGTGCAAGTTATTTCGGCCGAAGAGAGGATCTTGCAAGACGACGTTTTTGTGTTATTTTAATAAAGGAAGAAGACAATTTCTATTTACTAATTTACTTACTATTCTCTTTCTTCCTCTCTGTCTCTCTCTCTTTCTTTCTTTTTTTCTTTCTTTCTCTCCCTCTCTCTCTTTCTTTCTTTCTTTCTTTCTTTCTCTCCCTCTCTCTCTTTCTCTTTCTACCTCTATTTCTTTCTCTTTCTTTATTTATTTCTTTCCCTATATTTCTTTCTCTCTCTAGTTCTTTCTCTATTTCTCTCTCTCTCTCTTGTTTCTCTCTCATTCCCCCTCTTTTCACTTCTCCCTCTCTTTTCCTTCTTTCCTCTTTATTTTCCTTCTATTTCCCCCCTTTCTCCTTCTCTCACTTTTACCCTCTCTCTTTCCCTATCTCTCACAGAGCTGTGTCAGAGCCATTCAATGAGTTGGCGAGTAGCCGTACGCGCGTTCTTGAGAGTGTATGCGCAGTAACAGCGATTCCTCGCGGAACACATGCCAAATGTTTGGCCATCATGACCACTGAATAAGGATGTTTCGATTCTTTCCAAGCTTGAAATATTCCTATTTTTGTTTTCGGAATGATTCGTACCTTTAGGTTGTTGTCGAGAATTGATTATAGTATACATACTAAAACTAATAAAACAAAATAATTAAGAAATGATAATACAATTCACAAAATGTTCATGAAGATCTTTTTTTCCTTCCCCTCCGGCAACATTCTGTTTTCAGCAGTTTTGTCTTTCATAAAAAACCTACCGATACGAGACCTAGAAAGCACTTTTTATCAGAACAATGGTCTAGGATTTATTTATAGACAGTCAGTTCTGTTTTTACTGTAACATTTATTGAACAACGTTTCGAAACCTATTCCGTTTTATTTCTCAAGGTATACTGAAATAGTATGTATTTAAAATGATAAAATGTGTATATAATTATAACAGTATATACGAGTATACGATAAATGATGCAAAATTTCGTAAAATATTGCTAACAAGTTTAATTATAAAATGCATCAAGTAAAGACCCTGGCTTACCTTATGTAAATCAAACAAATTTTATAAGTTCAAAATAATTGATTCACAAATCTGAAGACTGTATCAAAAGGATAAATCTTTTTTTTTAATGTAAAGGTGGTTGAAATTCAGTTTAATTACTGAACAATGTAGGTCTAGGAAAATAATAGTTTATGATTCCAAAGTGATTGAATATACAACTTTCTATGTGACAAAGAGTTACGTCAAAGACCTGACAAGGCTAGGATATTAGGGGGGGAATTCCAATAAAGAGTATTGATCACATGTGGAGAGTTATAAACTTGGGAAACTAACATAAACAGCTAATTACAAAATTTGTATGGGAATAATTCTGATTTTACAACTTATGCAATTCTGAGACGGCCTCTCAATGACCGCCACATAACACTTCACCGTAATTTCAAAATTAAGTGGAGGGCTAGTGTCTCGTGCATCAAATTGCAACAGTAACTCGCGCGCACACGTGCGCTTCAGGTGGTGCGGAGTACTGCCTGGGTGGGAGCGGAGTGCAGGAGGGGCGGTAGTGGGTCGAAAGTGAGTGTGGAGCGTCGGAGGCAGGAGGATAGGTGGGGCGGAGCAGACGGGGATACAGACTGGGCGAGAGGCAGCGAGGGGAAGGACAGCGCGCCGAGACCGAGCAGAATGCATGGCGGGGAAGAGATGAGCGGAAGGGAGTGGTCTAGGCTGGATGCGGGCAGTCAGGGGCAGGAGCGGAACGAGTATGTCGGTGGCGGGGCTGGGGGGGCTGCGGGGCGTGGGGGCGTGGGGCGTCGGCGGCGCGCGTCGGGCGGCGGAGAGAGAGGCTGGGAGTGCGTTGAGCGGGACGGCGGGGTTGAGGCTCGCGGAAACGCGCGAACGGCTGCTGGGCCGTGCCCAGGCCGATGTGGGCGAGGGCGAGGGGAACAGCCGAGGCCGCGGGCGGCGTCTTGGGCGCCGGAGCATCCGCCCCGCGAGGCCAGCGGAAGGCGCCGCCCGCTGCGCCGGAGCGGAGGCCCTGGGCAGCCACAAAGCCACGGAGCGAGGCTTCAGTGGCAAACACGTTGCAATGCTCCCTCCAACAGCGCTACAGCGAACCCTGATCGGACATCCCTCGAAAAATTCACTGTCCTGTCGGAGTCTCAGAGTCATTGTCGGAGGACGGGGTATACAAGGTGGGGATCTGCGAGTGGGACTTAGGGCGAGAGTCGGCGCTAGGAGGTGGGGTCAAAATAGGCAGTGATGGTCAATTCAGGCGATGGGCCATTGAGGGCTAGTAGCATACGTACGCAAACTTCATATGTACAATGAAATTTACATGAAAATTTTCAGAACAGCATGAATGTACTATGTAAACCTTGTTTACGTACGCTTCAGTACATGTTTACGTTATAGTACTAAATTATCGAGTTAGAATTGGGTGTGTTGAATGATTTAAAAATTACGAAGTCTTTTAATATAAGGGAATTTTTCTCCATTTCCTGTACGCCAGATACTAACGTACTGAAAAGCCATGTGGAAGTTGTTTTTAAGTGAAGTATATCCTCAAAGACTTCGTGAACATTTTGTGCGTGTAATATTTTTATAAATCCACATATTTAGAGAATGTCACTATTTTGCAGTATTTTTTCAAAGTGGGGGAAGGATTTATCGAGTTCGGCACCTCTTATGTACGGATATTCTGATGCAACGTGTGCTTGTACACGTATCAATTTGTAACAGCTTTTCTTGCTGCTGAGTCTTGTCTTACTTTGTGTTGCAACTTGAAGGAGACACCTCGGTTCACGTAACAAACTTGTCCGTATTAGCTGTGATGAAGCGTAATGAATTCACATTTATTTACTCTCAACAATTTTATTTCTATCTGATACGTGTTGGAGGAAATTTTCCCTACAATCCTTTTACCTCCAGACCTTTTAATGTATCATACAATCTTTTAAACTACAATTCTACTTCTCTCTGCAGGCAGACCCATATCTATAGAAAGTGGTGCAGGCTGCACTGACAAGGCGTTTATAGAGTTATCCTATTTCATATTACGAGATGTTTAAAATCTTCTTAATATATTTTTTAAATATAATGTATTAAAATAATTCTTATATGTTTAGAATTCTACCCGTTTCCAAACGTGACTCGCCCGATTTGCCTATTCCTCGAACCTTTGCATGTGATGATCGAAAATGCCAATAGTCAGGACCGGTGAACAGTGGAGCGAGACCGAGAAAGTTGCCCACGATGAATCATTCTTCCAATTTCATAAAATGCTCTTGCAGTCACGTCATCTGTCGCAGGCCAGCGAGCGGGCGAGCGGCTGAGCGGGCGGGCGGGCAGTTGGGCGGTGCAGCACGCGAGCGTGGGGGCTGCGAATGGGCGTGGCGGCGAGCGGGCGGGCGCGTGGGCGGCAAGTGCCAGGACAGCAGCCTCGTCCGCACCCGTTCGTTCGCTCCTTCCCTTAGTAGTCCCGACTGTGACATACTTTCGGCGCTCGATAGCTGGCTAAATATCAAGACGCTGGCTACAGTAGTGCTAAAAAACCGCATTACCTAAAGAAAATGGGACTTCCGTAAGCATGCGTCCGGGAAATGATCCGGAAGGGTGCAGCTAGAGCCGCGCGATGGCTAGTTTCTGTAAATCAAAGAGAAAATAATAACACATACAGGATCTGATTGGTAGTTTTCTGGGGTTTCTCCATTCAATAATTAATAGGGGAATGCCAGATGAGTATCTGTACAGTCGGGTCACAGATCAAGCGCGATCTTTCCTTGCTCATCCTCGTCCTTTCCGCTCCCTTTTCACTCACGCTCTTACATACATTGCTCGACTCTGCATGATGGGATCCAGAGCTGCTCCCGCAGAGATATCTGCAGAGGGATACATTCTCAAGGTGGCATGTTTGCGGGCGCCCTCTCTTATGTTCTAGTTGGCACGATAATCCCCCGTGATATAAATGCTCTACAATAGCAGCACTAATGTTCTTGCGATTGACGCGATCAATCAATCGATCGATCAATCAATCAATTCAGTCCGTACTTCCAGTTCTGTTCTTCCTTTCCCGCAATCCCCCCGCCTCTCCGTCCCTCCGCGCCCCGCATGTGATATCCTATTGCCTGGCCCAATTTTTTGTTGCAGATGGCCACATGATAGCTCTAGTAGTGGATACTCTCAGGTACTGCTCTGTGAGCCTAACAATAAATATACTCTGTATTTTGTGAATGGTAGCATCAGGAAGAGTTACCAAATGTACAGTAGGAGACTTCCACAACTTAAAATATAGCTAGCATGTTTTGTGGTAGGTGGATGCCTTTGAAGTCACGGAACTGAGCTAATGTGACGAGACGGTCGGTTCAGTACTTCTTATGAGAGTGTGGCAAAAGAATAGACGAATGAATGTGGATGCCAGAAAACAACGGACAGACACGATTCTTTCTTCTCCATCCCGTCTCCACTCTCTCAACCAAGGCTGGGCGATTGGCTGACGCCCGACCTGCGCTATATCCCCTTCAAAAAGGGAACGGGAGAGAGAGAAAGAGAGAAATGAATTCTGCGGGTTCCTTTTCCTCTCATTTCGTCAGTCACAACTTCATTCTCTCGCCCCAGTAGAAGTCAAAACTCTTAAGGTGGGGGCAAATTGACGTAATTTGCTATGAAATTGTTAAAGTTCTTGAGAGCTAATTTGAAGCTTTTAGTTGGCGCGAACCCTTCCTCCTCAGAAGAACCTTGGAGAAGAGTAGCAAGAGAAGGGCGCCTGGGGTTGTTTTTCCCAAAGCGTTCTATATGTGTGTGTGTCTGTCTGTTTGTGTTTGTGGAGCAGGACCCCGCGCGAAACTCGAGCGGTAGCTGCGAATCGGCGTGTGGGTTGAGGGAGCGGCGAGGGGCGGTGCAGGGGGCGGTGGCGCAACGCCCCCTCCTCTTCGCTCCCTGGCGGCCGCCGCCGGACTCACGCTTTCTAAACCCAAGGCCCCCGTCGCCACCGCTTGCCTCACGCCACGCCACGCCACGCCACCCGCTGTCGTGCGGCCCCGTCCGCCCCACAGTGGGCCAAAGAGACGCAAGACACATCGCTGTTACCCGGCTGTGCTAACACAAAGGAGGGTAAGGGGGTCTTTCCTCGAAAAGTTTGCTTTTAGCTCAGCCTGTTAATTGAACTGTGATAAAGCAAATCAGGAGGATAGAGGGTTTTGATGAGAAGTTGTCGACATCAACACATTTTTGCAATACGTATTAACTTCACAGTTGAAATTAATTTTGGCGTCAATAAAAAAAGTTATCGCATGTTTTAATTTTTTCTAAAGTGGAGAAAATATTATCTTCCTAATGATATGTACGATGAAACGTCTGATTTTTAAGTTGTACGTTAATTTAACTCAAGATGTGTGAAAGGGGGTCAAAGTGTTATGAGCTACAACAAAGAGAAGAATGGGGTAGAATTTGAAAAAACAAATGTTTGCGAACGTAGTGGCCGCTTCCGAGTTTGACTGTGGATCTTTGTTCGGATGTTTGTCCATTCCCACTTGGCGCTCTAAACGCACGCCATCCATGATTGGAGAAGTTACAAGTACTCTACATATTCCTGAAAGAGTCCTAGGGTAGATTCTATTTCTTTTTATTGAAAGAATATTGTAATTTTGTTCTTTGTTATATTGTATTTCTCATCATGAATAAAAAATTGAGGCATCTGTATATAAATTAATTTTAATATAGAGAAAATCACGAATGTGCTGAGCGTTAACCATATTCTCCGACGTATCATCGGCTTTTTCATAATTCGCACTTCTTTGCCTATTCCGCTATTGCTATTTTACCAAAATTAATAGTACGCAAAAATTATGAGACTAGAATAATAAAGAAGGCGATTGGAGAACATCCCAATGTTTTCGTTAGCGTCTTATTCTAAAAAAAAGCATGTACATTAATAAAAATGCCGACGTGGATGGCTAAGAGCGTGTACCGACACAGCGCTTCGGTCCGAAGGGCCGCGGGTTCGAGTCCCGCCTTGGGCATGGTTGTTTGTCCCTTGTCTCTTAAGAATGTGTTGTCGCGGAGGGCCTCGCAATCTGCTGACCACAGATCAGAGGAACCCGCAAGTGTGATAATGTCTAGTGTATGGTCGAATATATGCGTCTCGTCAGTACGCTACGAGTAACCGTCTGTCAGCTGGAAAAGCCCGAAGAAGAGGACTATTAAAATCTTCCAGTCATCGTCGTATAGAAATATCCTTTATCCATCTTGGCTTTCCGTATCCTTCAGGAAGATATTGTCAGTAATTCGAACTCATTGAGACGTTTGAGGTGCACTTACAATATTTTTCATAATTGCGATTTATTAGCCAAGAGAATAATATAAGATTTTAGTCACGGCTGAGAGAGTTTAGTGCTGAGACGACCATGGCTTCATTCTGGCGAAAAAATAACCTTTTTTTTCTTTAGAGTGCCATACATTATCTTGTCAATTACTGCTATGTAAAGGAAAGTGAGAAGGCGTAAATGCTACGCTATTTCATTAATGCTGAATAGAAACACGACTTTCAATATTGGAAAGAAATTACTGTCAAGGAAACGTAAAAAAATGACCATATTTCTATATATAGAAAATTATATAGCCAGCAATGTATACAGTTTTCCTCACGCTCTGACTGCTCCTCTACGCCCCTCCCACTCCCCATCCCACCCGCGCATTGCAGGCGCAGCGCTTCTCACAGCGCCCCGACGCTGCACCGAGCGCCCCGCTCCCGCCGCGCCCCGCCCCGCCCGCGCCCGCCCGCCCCGCCCCGCCCGCCCGCCCCGCCCTGCCCCGCCGCTGGCCGCCCCGCCCGCCCCGCCCGCGCCCCGCCCCGCCCCCCACCCGCCCCCCGCCCACCACCGGAGGCCAATGGACCTCAATTCTTGCCGAGAGGGACGCTCGGTACCGCCCAGAACACACCCCCTCCCCCCTCCGCCGAAGGCCACGGCTGGCAGGCCGCTGAGTCACGGTCTTCGACGCCGTGCTCTGGACGAATTTCATTATGCAAAAGCCAGGTATTCGATGTACTATTTTAGGTATTTTTGATTTAAACCAATAACAAAATAAAGATGCGAAGAATCGATGCAAGAATTCCTCGCCTGGGTCCGCTTACGATCTGATACGTCATTAACCACATTTAACTAAATGGCTCGATCCAAATGCATATTTTAGTGAACAACAGGTGATTTTGATTAATTTCAATTAATGAAGGAACGTTTTACCTCGCATATGAAACTATGATATCCATTAAACCTATGTTTAAAAGCAATGTTCCCATATTTCTACTTTCTTTTAAAATTAGGAAATTATAAAATAAGTTTTATTTAATAAAATATTGTCATTTTTTTAAATTTTAGAAATCATTTAATGCCTCAGTGTTCAGTCTCAGTTCACTCGCGGCGTACAGTCGGAGTGCTTATTTTCTTTGCTTCAGAGAACATTTTCTCCTTTTTTATGCTCTTGGCTGATGAATTCTGGGCAGAATCCTTCCGGTTGTGAACCTCAACATACAACTCACCTTTCATGCACATATAAAGAATTTTGTCTTTGGAAACTTTATTTAGTTCAGTGGTTTGTCGCAAAACAAAGAACTCTTGTGAAGCTGGTGCTGGGACGAATACAATATAATTCACAATATTTAAATGTTACTCTGAAGAAATCTAGGTGTGCTTATCAGTTTTATAATTTGACCATATTTTAATTTTGTTCTTAATATTCATCATTATTCGATTACAGAATATTGCAATTATTATCTGAATCATTTCATTTTTGGGGGTGTTCTGGTAAATGAATATCCTCTGTGTGGTTTTATTTTTGCTGGGCTTATTACACCACCGATGTTATCTCGCTCCAAAAATAAATGAAAATGAATGTTTATTGTTACCTTAGCAGTAAGGTCTATGACAACTTTCAGTAACCACAGTAAGAGAAAGTTAGATTTGTTTGTGTTTGTGGTTTGTGTTTTGCTTCTCGGTAGATTTCATTCAAGGGTAACGCCAGATGTCAAAAATAGCTTAATAAGATGTTTTCTGCGACTGTTAAAGCACTTAACTTTTTTGCTATTTTTAATTCATTAAAGTTATTATTACGAAATGAAGCCAAGAACTATAATGGCATCTCCCTTTCTGTATTTGGAATAGTTTGTCCCCCTCACCATCTCCTCTGCTTTGCGTCGGCAGTTTGTTGATAGATCGGTACGGAGACGTCAATAACTCGTTGTTGACCGAATAACTGTTATTTTTGTGCCTTTTTGGTGTAATGTTTAGTATACTGTAATACGACTTTACAGATTGATTTCAACTGTTAACTGATTTGGTAGGGAAGTCCCTCGGCCCCCTTTAGTTCCATTCATACTACTAATGGATGCACCCATCCCGTTACGCATTCCACAGTTACACTTCTAGAGCACCCAAGTTGAGTTGTGCTCGTGAAATGAATCTGTACACAATTCTGCAGATCATGTAACATACGATGACATAATGTAATATGAGAGAGAGAGGGGGGAGGGGGGAGAGGGAGGGAGAGTGTAATAAGTTGAGAAATAAAGACATCAAACCAACATTAACACTTCAGCGAGCAACTAGATCAGCGCAGGCGGAACCCGTCTCTTTGACAGAGTAGCCGGAGTGGCTATGACAGCTGTTCCCTCAGGTAAATCCTTTCCTAACAATAAAATAAATAAATTATCCGAATAACAATTATATTTTGTTGTAAATTTAAATATTTTTGAGTAGTAAAATTTTTGAGGTCGGTCTTACAATTCTAAAAATTATTCTAGAATGTTATTTGTTATTGTTTATTTTTATTTCTTGAATTTATGTAACAATGATTGACCCAAACTCAAGAAACATAATAGAGTATTTTCAACGGGTCAAACAAACAAGTTACAGTATGTTTTATTAAATTTTAAATTGACAGGGATAAGCACAGATTGTATTTACTGGATTTCTTTTTCTTCATTCTCATTTCTTGCCCAAGGATCTGGATGAATCAGAGATACGATTCTATGGTCTGAGTAGCACCCAGCAATACAGTTTCGAATTTGATAGAATAGACTCGCGCCAAGACCTAGTGAGATCGTCGTGCGTCAGATGTCTGGGAATGGCGCATGGGGAAACGAGAATTGTGTCGTTGTCGGAAATCTCCACTGCGCCCCCGCCTCGATCTGGGCCGCGTCGTAGCCTTTTCTCGCCGCCTGGCGCCGGCAGCGCGGCGAGGGCGAGCGGCGGCCTCGTGAAGCTCGGTCGCGTGCTCGGGGCGTCTTACGAGCCGGCGCCGTCTCCATGGTTACCGCCCGCGCCCACTGCGGCGACGCGAGCTCCACTTCGCAGCGCAGCGCACCGCAGCGCCGCCAACTCCTAGCCCCCCGCCATGGCCCCCTCCGTTTGCATCCCGTTCCTCCCCCTACCGTACCTCTCCGCCATGCTCTATGCATGGAGGAAAGATAAAAATATATTTCCTCTGTGCTATATCGTTCGCAGACGTAGCCGCGACCCGACCTGTTCCAAACCGGTCCGGCCTGATCCACCTCGTCCCGCTTAATCCAGTCCCTCCCCTTAACGCACTGCTGTGGCCAATCCTTCCCTGCTAGATCGCACCCCGCTTAAGTCGATCTGACGCGACTATACTTGATCCAGTCCCTTCCCTTAACGCTCCGCTGTGGCCAATCCTTCCCTGCTAGACCGCACCCCGCTTAAGTCGATCTGACGCGACTATACTTGATCCAGTCCCTTCCCTTAGCGCTCCGCTGTGGTCAATCCTTCCCTGCTCGACCGCACCCCGCTCAAGCCGACCTGACTCGACTCAACTGGACTCGGCCCTACTCGACTAGAGCTTATTAGACCCCTCCACCCGAACTTTATCCGCTCCCTCGGCGCAGAGTCGCACCGGGGCGGGGCGAGGCGAGGCGAGGCGAGGCGGGGCGGGCGGACGGGCCGGCGCGGCCGGAAGCGCTGACGGCCGCTTTGACCGCGCACACGCGGCGCTGATTGCGCTCGGAGCAAAGGTCGCAGCGCGAGCCACAGCCCCACCTGCCAACGCCTGGGGACGCCGGTTTGCAAGCAATTCCGTCATGTAGACTTCCTATACGATTCAAGGGAGTAGCGCTTTGCTTTGCACCACACATTCCACCATTTTAAATCCAATTATCAGATTTGGAACTGTTTTACACTACGAGAACTAACAATATATCCTAAAATAATATTCATATCATTGAAAATCTCCATAAAATTTCAATTGTTGCTATTTCTCTTCAACTCGTAACTGCTGCCTTACGGCGCTATCAGATGAGAGGATATTAAATGGCGGCGGTTGCGCTGCTTTTAGTATTTGCTGTCATGGTGGTCACAGGCTGCGACCTATGACATCGGCATTTAAAAATAATCATAAGGATGTATTGATGTTTCACTATATATTTGAACTCCTACTTTATGACATTCCGCAATGATTGAACCGTATGTAGTGATAACAAATTTTAGCAATACATCGATACTTCGATACATCAACAAAATGTTTTCAATGTCAATGAAAATATCAACAAAATCATCGATGTTTAAAATATAGATGTTTTAAATATGACCAAACATATCAAAGTAAAATGTCCAGATTCTTATGCGATACAAAACACGTCAATATCACTCGTATTTTAATCTATATTTTGCCTTAAATGTGACTTTCACCTTCATTTTCAAATCAATGTTATATCACAACTAAAACCTGTAATGCTGTACCGCCCATATTTTCAATAATCGGGCGATCCGCACCGGACGTCCGGTATTGTTGATCTCAGCAGTTTTCTCGACTACT
>BOPP01000036.1:8286615-8369538 GCA_017312745.1 Gryllus bimaculatus
GGAACTTTTCATGATACCGTACAATGTAAAACACAGTGGAACACTTTGCGATGATTTTGAATGCCTGAATTTTCTGGAAAAAAATCCTTAAATATAAGCTCAAACAATTTTTATATTTGCTGCAGGGGTTTGCTGATCCCTGCAGGGCGCGTGCGCTAGGCACACTGTGTTCTCTCCCGACATAGATGGAACATCCACTTTTGACTAATACCTTTTCGCGGGCCACAATAATGTATATAGCCTTATAAGAAGACCTAATTATGGACAGTAGATTTTATTTGAAGGAAAAATATCTATCTTCAATTTTGTAGTTGTTGGAGAACGCCGAAATAAATCAAAACTTGGGCAATTTTCAAAAATTCGGAGTTACAATGATAATTGGACATACGATGCCACCTTTACCTACGACCTCGTATACTAACTTTATGAGTGTATTTCTCCACTATTCGTACTAGAAGCTTAAAGGAAAAATTTGGAGCAATTTGAAAATGTTCAAGGAGGTTCATTTAAGTACCCACAAAAATTTTAAAAAAAAGTAGTTTAAATTAATGAGCTTTGAGCGAGGCTAAATCTACCGGAGGAACTCAGTTTAGGCGAAATACACTTATAAAGGTGGCATAGGTCCGATTTTCACTGATAACTCTGAATTGTCGAAATTTGCAATTATTCACTTCCCGTGTTCATGGTTCTAGCTTTATTTTCAGTGTGAACTCTCGTTTTTGTACTAATTATGTGTTGGTACACATTTGATGGTAATATAATTAAATCACAACAAAAAAAGATTTTGATTTCAAAAATGCGGTAATAGCATTCCAGTACTTTGCAACAAACACTATTGTTCGGATACGTTTTACCCGAATAATATTTTATTTCAAAAATTTCACAACCTGATATAATATATTGAATAAAGAAAGATCTTCCACACTACTCTCGCAGGCTGTAACTCAGCTGTTACTGTAGCTGGAAATATGTGCCTACCGTCAGAGATATAAAGGGACTTTCTTCCAGATTAACCAACTTCGCACAAAGGACCTATAAAATGTACATTTTGAATCAACAAACTTAATATCAAATGTAAATCAATTCTCCAAATATTTTAAATAATGAGTTGTGTACCATAAATAATTTATTGAAATTGTCTACATTTAATAACACCGAAATTCATAAAATTATGTTACAGCTAGTGTCAGACGAACGCAGAAAATTAGTATTCCCGTCGGACGCCGCACGGCTCTCGGTGACCAGACGTTCCACCCGTGGAAGAAGACTCGTTGGCCGCGGAGATTTCGGCAAACGTACGATCGGTCCCTTCTCTCGCAAAAAAACTGGTCGTTAGCAGCTGCGTAACGAGGTGTCGTGGGCGTGTATCGAAAGAGCGGGTGGCGGAAGATAGAAACCGCGGCGCGCGCGATCGGTTGTGTACAGCGAAGCGAACCGCATCAGTAGCCGCCGCTCCGATCGCTTTCCCTTCTTCATCGGGAGCGGACGTTGCCTCACACACACCGCTCCGCCGCCATCTGTAATTCTCTCGCGCGCTCTCGCATTCAGGGGATATCGAGAGGAAGCAGGGGAGAGGCGGGGAACAGAAAAATTGTGAAATTCCAACCCCGTCGTTCGACCTTTCCCTGATCGGCTCCGCAGCAGACACCGCAGGAAGAGCGAGTGAGTCACTGTACCTTGGCGACCTTGAAGGTATCACGGAACTCGTTCATGCACGGTAATTTACCACTTGTTAGTGCTCGGTTATATGAGTAATAGAACCACCAACACGTTTGGAGAAGGAGTGACAAAATACGGATAAGAAACAATGAGATTATTAGAATTGCAGTTTTGGATGTCTTCTGACCTCGACTTTTATACTTCTCTTTCCTAGAATATTTATCAGGTGTAATTGTCTGTGTAAATGTGAGAAGTAATTACCGTGCTCGTTAAGTAAATAATGACGGTATACGCTACCCAATATTCCCAAGAACTTTCTAAGCTGCACAAAAAACTATTTCGTGCGGAATCAGATGTTATTTCAGCACTATGTATCCACAGCAATTTCGAAAAGGAGAGGCGTTTTTTGTTGCACAATCGAACTGGAATTGAATATTACAAGTTGAAGTATTTTCTTGGACCGCAAGGGAAAGTCGTAGTTCTCAAGACGTGATGACAATTAAAGTAAACGTAGGCGAACAGCAATATACCTGCTAGTAAGGAACAGTTCTAGAAAATATCAACATCGAAATTTTAATTTGTAAAGATGATTGACGTGTTTTGATTCCTGCAATATCGAAAGTGAGAGCTTACACAGTTACCTGTTGAAATTAACATTTTCGTATAGAACAAAATTTAATTGTAAAATATCTTTCAGATTCTTTTCGTTTTTCAAGTATTTTATGTAACAAACAGGATTCTCAGAATATGTTCAATCTGCTCAGTTTTTTACGCCTGAATGTTGTTTCCTATTTCCACTATCTCCAGCATTGCGCGAGAATGTTTTCTATCAAATGATACAAACATAAATTCCCTTCATCTCTAAACCTATGCATCGTGTTCACGCGTAACATTGCTAGATTCTATAAAAACCAAATAAGCAATTCATACTTTAAAATTTCCTGATGTCCATTGCTTAAGTTATTGGTGATTAGTTAACTAGATTTCTAGCTGTTCGCAGCTCCGAGAGAGCCACGAACAATGTCGGATGTGCAGCAATACGAGCAGAACAAGTCAATGTTTCATAAAGGCTGCCTCGACAGGGGGTACCACGTCGCTCTTACTCTTAACCTTATTAACAATTCATCCACCGATGATATGGATTCTACTTTAAGTGACCAAGGTAGTGTACAACTAAGTGAGCTTCGAGACAAACAGTTCCAACAGATATAGTAGTGATCATCGCCACAAGCTAGTGAACAACAACAGTTCGTACTCATGGCCCCAGCATTTGTGCATCAACATGTACTACAAATACCACCATAAATCTTACCAATCCAAACTCAACAACATGAAGTAAATGCTACCCGTGCTACAGAACAACAGCAATGTGTCCATAAGAACTACTACAGCAACAGCCGCTGCCATTCAAAACTGATGGAGAGTGCCAAAAAACTGGAATAATACTGAAATAATTTAATGTTATTAACTAATCTCACCAAAACTCGCGAAATAAAACGCAATGCTGCCTAATTTTGTGCAGTTTCAAGTGATAAATGAAGACGCTTTTAAATATCTTGTTAGTGTCTCACACCCTTCATTTGTTTTCATGTGAACTTTTCTAGTTAACTGAATGACAAAACGATGGGGGATAACACAATGTCGTGCCCAAGTTTGATAAGTAACGTTGACTAAATGAATGCGAATAATTTCTGATTTACTCGCCGATCACCGAGTCCAATTTAGTTTCGCGTGCCTGAGTATCAACATAATTAAAGTATTTGGGTTATTAATACGATAAGTCTCATCAACCACAGACTCCTTTTAATATCTCGATTTTTGCCCAAATGTTAAAAATATAAAAGCCTTGGTTAAACGTTCATATGTAATGAAAAGAGGTTGACGCTGCATCAAATAAGTAACACATTAAACAAAATAGAGATATTAACATTACTGAATAGTGGGAGACTTCTGTGACTGGTGTGGCTTATGTTGTTTCTGCCGCAAGCTCTTAAATTGATCACGTGGCTGGCCGGCGTATCCGGTGGCGGCATCTCCATTCGCGAGAAAAATTCGGGAAACCCCGGGGCAGGCGACAGTCGGTGGGAGGAGGCCGTCTAGGCGGGATCCCAGCCTCCGCCCCCACTCCGCCGCCGTCGTCGCCGCGCTGCTTGCGTAACTCTCCCCGCCCCGCCCCGCCCCCTCCTCCGTGCTTCGGCGCCGAAACGCGGCTGGGAGGGGGAGGGCCGGCGGCTGTGGGTCTGCGCGCGCGGCGGAAAGATCGCGGCCTCTCTCTCTCTCTGCTCTAGACCAGTCGGTAGATACAGGAACAAAGGTCATATCATCATTATCACATGTATTCGTCATCGTCAATCGCTACTTTTCAAGAATAGTGTTGGCCAAACTTAAGACGAACACCTTTTTAAACTTTCGCAAACAATTGAAATAAATTGAATTCCTATAATGTGTAACAAATATTTAAAAAATAATGTGTTCGTTATAAATATGGCCAAGCATGTTCCTGAAAAGTAGAAACTCTTCTTTTTATGTATTAAATGTACCTAGTCTCTAGTTAAAACCCAAGTTTTTGACCTAGTCCCCGGGCTAACTCCGCCCTTGGCAGGATCAAGAACATTTTCAAAAGTTTCTTAAAACTAGATCCAAAATAGTGGGTTAATTTTCTTAAATAATAAAGCAAAGTTCGATTATATTAAAAAAGCTTTTTTTAAATTCTATTTGCGTTGAATTCTCTAAATTTTCGAAAATTACAAAAGTTTACAATTATGTCATCCTCCTACGACTACAAAATTGAAGGTATTTTAGATTTTTTCTCACCGACATCAGTTCATCAAAAATATATTTTTGAACAACATTTGAAGGTTCCAGGTATCGAAGAAATGGATAATTCTTGCTCCTAGTAAGTAACTTCCTCTAATTCGTCGTAAAGTAGCAATCAATAACATACAAGTGCGGGGTACAAACGTAACCATACGAATTTCGCGTGGCTTACTTACACAAGGATGAGACGATTAGGAGGACGAGATAATGAGAGAGTTCGAGAGAGAACGAGAGGACGGGATACCGGAAACCGTGCTTCGCCCCATATGCGGCTCTCCGAGGCGCAATTTCGAGTTTCCCAAATGGTCGGCATCCGGAGACCTCCAGGCCAGACCTAGGCGATGGGTTTCAACCGCACCCAGCAGCAGCGTGCCGGCTTGGCTGCTCCGGAAGACACCGCGCCGCGCCCTAAGGCCTCGAGAGGATGAAAGGCATCGGCGGGGGAATGAGGAGCTCAACTCTCTCCCGTAAATGGTTCTATGAGGTTTTGCAAATGAGCACTTTTGTCTGAAGGTACCGAATCTGGTTCAGGAGGTCCTAGGTTCCAGTCTCGACGGTGGCAGGCTTTTCGACACTATCTTTTCAGCTAGATGGAATTTAGTCGCTGTCTGGAGGACAATTCTAGCAGCCGAACGTTCTGATCGGTAGTTTTCCGTGTTTTTTCCGATCAGTCGAATTTCGGAGCAGTACACTAACAAATGGGCCATGAACCGCGCGCGATCTTTCCTGCCGCTTCTTTGTCCCATACTCGCCCCTTACATACTATGCCGGATGCCGACCATTTGGGAAACTCGAAATTGCGCCTCGGAGAGCCACATATGGGGCGAAGCATGGTTTCCGATATCCCGTACTATTATATACAAATACCGGAAACTTTTAGAATCAGCTTTTCAGCTATATTCCTCGCTAAGGCAAGGTTGTTACGTCTTGAACTGTCAATTATGAGATGATAGGATGATGACGAGAGGTGAAAGGACAATCACAAATACGACTATGCCTACGCAGTACTCGAACCTGCAACCTCCTCGGCTCAGAGGACGGCTGCCACATCCGTCTGCGACACGGGGCCGGCTTAAAACCACCTCTACCATTTACAGCGACTTTCTTCGTGGCAAAGTACAACAGCAACAAGTTCTGTCGCGAACCAAGGAGCGGGGAGATGGCGAGCGGCGCGGGGCAGGAGGTCGTGACAACGTGCTGCATCCGTCCGCGATTCCTCGGCGCGGAGATGAGAGCGCGTGCCAACCGGTCCACGCGCCACCCACCGCCCGCTTCCGGCGCGCGCGGCCCCGTTCCGCCCAGCGGCTTCCGTTTTCCACGAGGCCAGAAGCTCCTTTCTACCCTCACCTCGTCCCATCGACCGCCCACACCCCCCACGCCCGCGACTCAATTAGATTATTGAAATTACCTCGGAACTTGATGATGATTGCAATCGTTTCGTGAAGGTATACGAAGGAAGAGGCTCGTGCCTTCATGCTAATGTTTTTCCTAGGCAGTTGACTGTAGCGATGGGTAGCGGTGACTGAGGAGACAAAACGTGTCAGACTTTCCTACCCTGCGCGGGGCTTGAACTCGGGTCCCCTTTCAGTTTGAGTGTTCTTCCAGGAGTCTGAGCCAGCGGCGCCAGGTCGGGAACTTGGAACGAGTGATCATTAGTGGGGGGGACGAGAGCGACATTCGCAACTTCCTTCAGCTCTACCTCAATTTTAGTGTTGATTGAATTTTCGTCGCAGCTTGAGTTAAAGTAGAATAATGTAATTTGAAAAAAAATAAAAAATCTCATATTCATGTATATTTCTGGTTTGACTCTTTGTAAGCCCATGCGCTGCAATTGTAGATCCCAAATAATTTGCCTTTTATTAACATCTTTTGAGGTGTCTTCTATTATCAGATTACCTACGATTCACTCACAAAATTTCACTAAATTTATTAACCTTCCTTTTTTATCATTACTAATAATCCCCGAGCGCCATGCAAAAATGTGTTATCTAGAATCATCATCAAATATTGAGGAAATGCTGAATTTCCCCATATTATTTTTGATACGAATTATGAATTTCGCGGCATTATTTTTTTAATGATAGAGAAAGCTTAATGAAATAAATTATCATAAATGATGTAATAACGATAAGAAAATTACTAGCTCCAGTCCTTATCCCTTCACACCGTCGTGTTCTACGAGCACATGCCTGCTGCGACGAATGTGAACCCCCAATTTACCTATCTCTTGTGTTAAAATAGCTTCGCCACTTGCTGTCTACATGTAAACTCGCCCGCGAAGTCTCTCCCACTCGTCTCATATGTCGCTTTCAGGCGAACGCGCGGGCACGCCCTTCTCACGTTGCGCGCCCCCACCCCACCCCCATCCCACCCTGCTCTATCCGTTCTGCTCACAAAGCCCCGCCCGGCCTTCCCCACCCTCGCCGTGCGTTCGTCGGCTACTCTTACCCGTCCTCTCCGCTCCCAGCTCTGCTTCTCCCTTTCCACCAACATGTCTAGCCCATTCCTCCTGCCCCATTCTTCTCAATGCCCCCTCTGTTCGATCGCCTAACACAGCTCGCCCATGTTCTGCTCAGATTCTGACCCACGCTACCCAATCACGCCCATTTATTTCCTCCATCCATCCCCTTCCTCGATCACCCACTCATTATATCCCCTCCTCCTATCTCGCTCTTGTCTAACCGACTGTTTAGTCTTCCTTGCTCTCCCAGCCTACTTTACTCGCACCCATTCCAGTCGTCTTCTGTTATTCTCTCCGCACCGTACCGTAGTACCCGTCCCTTCGGTCTGCTTCGCCCGCGCACCGCCCGCCCCGCCCGCTCCGCCCCGCCCCGCCCCGCCCGCCCCGCCCGCCCGCCCCGCTCCTCCCGCTCCGTCCCGCTCCGTCCGCGCTCCGCCCCGCTCCGCCCCGCTCGCCCGCTCCGCCCCGCTCCGCCCCGCTCCGCCCCGCCCGCTCCGCCCCGCTCCGCCCGCTCCGCCCGCTCCGCCCGCGTCGCCCCGCTCCGCGCTCCGCCCCGCTCCGCCCCGCTCCGCCGCTCCGCCCCGCTCCGCTCCGCCCGCTTCGTCCGCCTCCGCTCGCCCCGCTCCGCCCGCTCCGCCCGCTCCGCCCCTCTCCGGCCCCGTCGCCCCGCTCGCCCCGCTCCGCCCCGCTCCGCGCTCCCGCCGCGCTCCGCCCGCCGCTGCCGCTCCGCATCCGCCCCGCCGTCCGCCCCGCTCCGCCCCGCTCCGCCATCCGAGCCTGTCGCCCCGCCTGCCCGCTCGCCGCTCCGCCCAGAACTTCGCCCCGCTCCGCCCCGCCGCGCCTCCGCCCGCTCGCCCGCCCGCTCCGCCTCACCCGCTCGCCCGCCCCGCTCGCCCGCTCCGCCCGCCCGCAACTCGCCGCCCCGTCCGCCTCCGCTCCGCCCGACAGCGTCGCCCTCCGCTCTGGCCCCGCTTTCCGCCCCGCGTCCGCCCTCGCTCCGCCCGCCTTCCGCCCCGCTCGCCCCGCTACGCGCCCCCTCCGCCCCGCTCGCCCCGCTCCCCCCGACTTCCGCCTCACGCTCCGCCCGCTCCGCCCCGCTCCGCCCCGCTCCGCCCCGCTCCGCCCGCTCCGCCCCGCTTTCCGCCCCGCTCCGCCCCCTCCGCCCCGCTCCGCCCCGCTCCGCCCCGCTCCGCCCCCGCTCCGCCCCGCTCGCCCCGCTCAACGCCCCGCTCGCCCGCTCCGCCCCGCTCCGCCCCGCTCCGCCCCGGCTCCGCCCCGCTCCGCCCCCGACTCCGCTCCGCTCCGCCCCGCTCCGCCCCCGACTCCGCTCGCGAGGATCTCCTGTTCTGGCGTCACAGGTCGCTCCGTCTCTTTGTGCCTGAAATACGAAGCGCTCTCAAACTTCGCTACTAGGTCACACAGAAACTCAGAAGCGAGATGAGAACGCCCTTTGTCTCCTCTCATCAACATTGTCGTCGGTGACAAATCATTGTTTCTTCTTCAATCAAAATATAATCAGATCTCGTTCTGATATAATTTTAGGTTTGTTATAGGTTTTTTTGAGTCAGGATAAACATTTTGTGAAATAATAAGATATTTATGTGTCTATATATAATACATAGTTAAAAATCTTATAATAAATAAAGTGTTAGTTGTTTTTTATTAAAAAAAAGTGTTCATTTTAAATAAATACACGCCGGCCTGAAGAGCCGAGATTGCTTAGGCTATCGAGCTGTTGCCTCGACTCGAAGGGTCGCGGATTCCAATCCCGCCTCGGCCTTGGATGTTTGTGTCTGCTTGTGTTGTCCTTGTGTCGTGTTCCCCCTACAGTTACCCCGACGTAAACAATCAAAGTGGTCGCTACTTGGCCTAGTAAGTTAAAAAGCGACCTTAAAAAACAACTTAAAACATCAGAACTGCAGATTTATCCTTGTTAATTAAAGGAGTTAGTCCATTTATGATTATTATTAAAACATTTTAATTTTGTGGAACACATTCATTACCTAGGGGGGGGGGGAGGAAAGGTGAGAGAGAAATGGTGAATGTGAACTATTAAATTTCAGAAATAGTCTACAAATTCTTTAATGTATTTATTTGTTTTCAATTCACAGATAATTTATCAATTTTACGCAAACAATTTCCATGTAAAGTAAGTCTTAAATAAAAAAAGACACTATAGATAATATTACATAACTAATACTATATATTATATTTACTCGCATCATTTCAAAAACACTTGTCGTACTTGTAAAAAGCCTGCGTTACGTTTGAATTACTAAAATAACTGGAAATGACAGATATCGGTACAATGATAAACAGTTCCTCACGTTCCTGATGCGATTTTTCACAATCTTCTCGGCGAACACGTAGCGGAGAACATATGACTTTTACCGAGCGGTAAATGTTCTCAGTTGGGGTAAGGGAAGTTGAAGCAAAAGAAACCCATGCGGAAGGAAATTATTCCTTTTGGAGCGTGGTTCATGTAGATACAGATGGCGGGCAGGCAAAGAGCTATCTATCGGAAATAAACGGCACTCATAATCTTGAGAACTTCACTATGAACATTTCTGTTTTCATTCTGCAACCAGAGTCTGGTCTCTTCGTAGTTATCCTAATGACAAGAAAGCAAGATATTAAAAGCTTTATAAAGTGAGTGATGGCGCCAAAGTGAAACCCACCCCTACCTCGCACTTGAAAAACTAATGGTGCTACAACAGCACCTACTTTCGCGCACGTAGTAACGTATATGTGCTATTATAATTCCGCAACGTCTGCCCATATGTACACATTTCAGTAATCACTTGTAAAACGCATCACAAAACCAAAAACGCCAAACTATAGATGCGAAAACTAATTATTTTAAGCTAATGTGTCAACCCAAATTTGAAAATTAAATGCGTATTTACCCTAAAAAAATAGAAATTAACAACCCGATCCGGCGTTGGCAGTCGCTGCTGTCTAAAACCCGTTGTTGCCTGCCCGGTGATATGTTAAAGCATCAATGGACGACTCGTTTGTTGTGAACGCATGACGAATATTTTCTTATCAATTATCTTCTAAGGTTTTACTAATTATTAATTGTAAATTAAAAAAGTAACTTATTATCCTAGAAATCTACTCTGCTTTAATTAGTTAAATACGACTAAATAACTACCATAAATAAGACAAAAATAAACTAAAATATATTAACACTAGAAATACAAAAATTAAATCTGCTACAGAAAATCCTTGTTAACACGAATTTCAAGGGACTGAAATAATCGGTGTTCTTGCTATAAAAATTCGTGTTATCCGATTTATGTCCTATATATACAGGATGTCCGGAGAAGACACGTCGAAACTTCGAAAATAAGCTCTTAAGACATATTTTCCCTTATAAACTGCTTAGATATTCCAAATGGATAAGCCTTCAAACGTTGGTTTGAAAAAATTATTTCTAGGCAAAATTTTACATTGCAGATCCATAGAAACACTGCAGAAAATCTTAAAATGTTTATTATTTTCAAAATAAATGAATATATTCTGAAAGAAAAATTAATCCAGAAATAAAAAAAAACCAGCTTAGACTACTCGACTGCTTTTTTTATTTCTGGTTTAATTTTCATTCACAAATAAAGCTCGAGTAATACCAGTTATTTTTATTTTTTTAAAATTTATTTTGCAATTGATCCATTAAATTTAATAGCATTCTTTGCGGCATTCATATGTTGGTGTTGACACGATTGCACACAATGTGTGGATTCATTAGAAGAAAACGTTAAATCGCTAACGTATGATTCTCGAGATTCGAGGCTTCCCCTACCAACAGCTGAATAACGTGTCTTCTTTCTTTGTTGTCGCGGTCTCCACCTCCCGCACGATTGGTAGTAACGGCGCCTTCTCTAAAGAAAGTGGCGTACCTCCAATCTGGCGTCTCGGAGGAACCGGCACGATAGAGAAAATGCACACATTTCGCAGAACGCCAGTCATGGGCGGAGACACATGGCAGACGTCGCCTCGTGCACCACTGACTCACCGTCCCCCCAGACGACGAGAGTTGGCTGCGCGCCTTCTCCCGAGCGATGATGAGTGAGGGAACTTTCAATCCAAAAGGATGGGCTGGAGGGTCTTGATAAGGAATGGGCCATCCGGAACTTCGCATCGTAAAGAAAGAGATACGCTACGATTCGAGAGTTGAATATCCCTTGTTTCTTAGTCGATCGAAACCATTCGAAACCTCAGAAGACTATTCTGTTAAAATTCCTTTATTCTTTTTCCTCTGCACAAAGACTCCGTATCTGTTACATTTAATTAATATTACATATTCGTAATATATATATATATATATATATATATATATATATATGTGTGTGTGTGTGTGTGTGTGTGTGTGTTTATTATATATTACGTATATGTAATATTAATTAAATGAAACAGATACGAAGTCTTTGTACAGAAGAAAAACAATGAAGTAATTTTAAAAGAATAGTCTTCTGAGGTTTTGAATGTTATAACATACACCTGGTGAGTGATTTCTAGCGTAAAATATCAACGTGTTCCGAACAATACGATGAATTAAAAAATGCGTATGTCATTGTTTTGAGATGCGCTTTCTTTCTAGACAGAAATCTGTCGGCGAATCATACACCAAAAGTTTGTACTTACAGTTAATCAAATCGGTAAGCATACTACTAGTTAATTCAAGAAAGAAAATTCTGTGGACACCAGCGACGGAAAACGAAACTTTTTGAATTCAGTTCGGGTGGGTCATCGAATGATTTCTGTGAAGTATCTGCGGCCAAGGTACGTAACACGCTGCAGTTAAATGCAGCATGTCGTTCAGAGGAATGACCTTCGAGTTTTTAGAAACGTTTTGGGTTGTACGTTTTTCAAAGGGATTCTTAGAGCGAATTTTTTTTGAGAAAGGTGTCCATGTCTCTGAGATCGACATGATGTAGGAACACTGACCGTCTCAGAACACTGACCGTTGACGGCCGTTGAAGTCAACTGAAACAGCTGTGGGGACTTTATTATTTGTTTGTGCTTCGCATTTGCATGCGATAATTTAAACGGGCGATAATTTCTGATATTGCGGCAAGCCTAACGGTATGCAACTAATTAAGCGACCAAGCGCCCGCCTATTGCGCAAACTGGGAGCCTTGCGGAGGTCTGGTTCTATTGAGGTGACATGTTGGGGCCCGCACCTCACGCCCTGTTCTTTGCCGTTGCCAAGCAGATTTGCTGGAAATCACCAGTAAATGAGAGGGTTCGACACACGATGTCCTCATTTAGTAAGAATGTTTTCCTTCGGACATTCGTATTGAAGTTTCAAGCATGTGTTAATGCATCCTGTAATGTAAATATTGCCTAGGGAAACCTGCATGTGAGAGCATATATGCGATGAGAGCGTTGAGCATTGGCCAAGCGTTTTAGAGACACAGGTGCATTTCTCGCCTTCCATGCAGACCTGTTTCCGGTAGTCTCGAAATACTGTTAGCAGATGTGTCAAATTAGAAATCATTAAGAAAATATATATCCCACAAGTACTGTCGAGGGGAGAGAGCCATTGAAAATTTCCTTTCAAATATGACGTAGTATGTATTTGACAAAAAGTCTAAGGAGAAACAGTTAATAAATAAAAATCCCATTTAAACATATGGAATGAAAGACGTCTTTGTCATCATAAATTTATTACGATAGCCAGTTTTGACGACTTTGTCGTCGTCATCAGTCATGTTAGCTGGTGGAAATAGGAAGGCAAAATTACAGATAATTAAATCGATGACATCTTTCATTATTCTTCTGCGTAGCCAGTCTACAACATCTGATTAATGTTCCCACGGAAAGGGAGCCACAAAATGAGCAATCTCATTAATTGGATTGATACATGACTACTTGGTACTTGGTACATTGGTACTTAAGATTATACAGTGGTAAGCCACTCAACAGGCAAAATTGTGGTATTTTCCTTTCTCAGATGCTTCCAGTACGGGATGCAAATGTACTAATTCGCAGAGAAGCTAAGTTCCCTGGAGGAGCGTGGTGGTGAGCGACGTTTCAAGTACAAAGAGTACAAGTCCTATGAAGTATGAAATATAAGTTTAATAAAAAAATAGAGCTGCAAAGCAGCGTGAAGTTGATAAAGAAGTACATCAGGGCTTTGTCTCGTTATCAACGAAAGAGGATCCTTTTAAAGAAATCAGGTACAGGTTATCAGAAATAAGGCCATTACACCCCCGTCTCAACATTCCTCAGATGTAATAAACAAATATTACTGTCCGAGTAGGTTTGTCCTTTCAAGATCACTTTCTCCTACGTTCTGATATTGTCCCGTTTCCAAAATGTCTCCTTCGTTAGCGTTGACAGATGTTTTGAAGCCCCCTCGAAAATGTACTTAAGATAAAGATGCCCAGCATAGGACCCGCTCAGGTCGCAACCCCAATTCAAATAACGTAGAGAAGCGATATTTCTCTCGCGTACATGTTTGAAAAAAATATCCATTACCTCTCTTAGGCAGCGTATACTCTTCTACGCAGGTGCATTTACTAAACTCTGGGCTGGTTTCCCCACACGTGTGGAAGTAGATCATTTAAGTGTGTGTGTGTGTGTGTGTGTGTGTGTGTGTGTTTAAGTGGAGAGGAGGTACGTAGATGAAGGAAAGATCGATGCCACCGTAGCCCAAATATAAAGGTATCATCCGACGTTTTCTTGGTATTGATAAAGGAAAAGATAAAAACATACAGGCCAGAGCAGACGGCCGCTAGAATTTTCTTCTGGAGAGTGGCTAAATTCAACATAGCTATGTAGCTACTGTCTGAAATTCGCCACCACCACGTACATGTGAAGAAGTTTGCGTAATGTCCACCTTTATCATTCTCTCGTTTCAAAGTCACTTACTAGGTGGCCTGAATAGTGAAGTGAATATACCTGAAAGCCAATCAGTTCCCCAGTGAAGCTCACGAGGTGTTGCATTAATGGCAAGAACGACTTGCGTGTTTGCTCTCCACGCGCGTTGTAGCCTGGATAAAGAGAGATGTCACCAGGAAGCGGCTTAAGACTAGAGGACATTCCAACATGAACGAATTTTCTGCAGGTCTGCATCACGATGAGATACCCCATCAGCCACATGGCTTTCTGTGACCCTACTAACAAGTACAGTGATCAACAATTCGATGAGTAAACCCTTTAGCGATGGATTGTCATAGCTCGTATAAGGCTACCGGAAATCCAGCCGAAATACCGGACAACAGTGAGCAAGTCTCATATCATCCGCAAATCTCCCGAATGTTTCTTCCGAAATCGTCCAAATGTTCTCGTAATTACAAGCTCATTTTTGAAACATGTTCGAAAACATACTCAAGATCATATTCATGTATTTCAAGCGGTCTTGGTATTGCAAATGGCTTTAACTGTCCTATTGATTGCCGAAAGAACCAAAGGAAACAGATCTTCCGACAGCCGATGATTTCGGACACCGTCGTTCGGAAGAGGTCGTTCGGGTTCGCAATGGCCATTTCCGTTTACCAGTTTGTGTTTGAACGAAGCCGGCACATAGAACTAAAACCGACGTCGAACGACCGAAATTTCGGCCACAATAACGTCCCTAATTTCTACAATTAGGGTGTACTGGAGATCCCTCTTGGGCCATATATAAACTTCTCTCTCACGGAGGGCAGGACGCGTCGTAAGGTCCCTGAGAACCTCGCAGCTGCAGTGGTGGGGAATGCCCAATATCGCACCCTTCACTTGCACCAGTGCGAGAGTTCTATAGCTGCCGGAGAAGGGTGCATGTCTATAGTTAGAATGTGGAGAGTCCGTGCCTGACAGCTATCCCGTCTCCCTCGGCCCAGCATCCTCCGCTTCTCGCTCCTTCGGCTCCGGGCTCCAGACTCCAGCTCCAGGCGGCGGCGGCGTTGCCGCTTCGTTGCGCCAGCGCTGGGTGCTCGCGGCGCCGGAACCCGCGCCTCCGCCTCCGCCGCCTTCGCCTCCGCCGCTCCAGATGCCGCGTGGAGCGGAGCAACGGGACCTCGATACCTCCGATTTTGGCCCCGCCATCACCTCGGCCAATTGACTCGCGACGCCCGCACCCCGGGCCCGAGCAGTTGCTCCGATCGCGCCTCCACTCGACGCTCACTCCGACAGCGAAAGCCGCACGCGTGGGCTCCGCGCGAGGAATCTGACGTCACAGAGGGAGACACAGGCTATTTGAATGCCGGCTTCCTAGCTTTTTGACAGACAGCCTCGGCTTAAAACATTATGTGCATATTTCATGTAAATAAGCACGCAGAAAAACGCCCTAAGTAAATACGAAAGCAGCCAAAGCTGATTGACTCAAAGCAGCGCCTCGCGGTCGAGAGTACCTGTGATCCAGAATCTAGCGTTATGTCAAAGAAGGCCAAAGAGTGTGGCGCTTGTCTGAATCGGATGCGTAGGTTTCCAGGGGTTTCCTCATCACTTCAGGCTTATATCGGAGCAGCATGGACCGCACCGCGATCCTTCCCTCCTATCCTCTTCCGACACCCGACTCCCACTGACTAGCCGTTAAAACGCCCTAAAACCTCAATCAAATCAAACGATGCTCCAGTCAGGAGAAGGTTATGGGGGCTAAAGAAACTCCTTAATACGTGCTTCCCGAAAATAACTGATTAAGATTAGTACGGAGTGTTACGGACCGGAGTACACTGTATCCTGGGTATCCGGGTGAAACACATTGAGTTTAAAAACTGTTTTTTAATATTTCGAAACACTCTTTAAGTGCAATTCCCAATATATTATATTCTCGGGAGCCAATTAACACAGCAGTTTAAGCACCCTGAAACTACGCTCAAATCAAACGAGGCCTACTACTAGCAAGTAGAATTTTAAATTCCTAAGACGTGGGTTACGTAAATGTCATAAATGACTTCGTATCATAAACGACGTTCATCGACATTAGGAAGCGTTATGAATGTCCACCTAGCGTTCTCGTTCTAACAAACACCGCAACCGCGTCAATAGACTAGACCCCTTAATATGCTTGTTTGGTTTGTTTTGCTCCTTCGCAATGTAAATGCAATCTACTTGAAATGTATTTGCGTGGCATATGGACAGCATATTCGGTTCCGTTGCCGAATCGTTTGATTCGCGGGATCGTACTTAGTGACCGTTAATTGCACGCGTTCCTGTCTATTGCTGCCTTCTTGTTAGTCGAGAACCAGAACTGAAAATCGTGAACTTTTACAGGCAGTCGATCCCGGACACCGGTGGACGATGTAAAATATTCGCGTAGTATTTTCGCTTATGTAGCATCGCGGAGATCTATTAGTTCTTTTGGATACCCCCTTTTTTCACTAAGTCGTAAATAACGTTCGAGTATCTTTTCTGATTTGTCTGATTCCACTTCCACTAACCTTCATCGTCACCAATCTTCCTCTGACCTTCGCCAAGAAATCCCTTTCTTCCCATATGAAGTGCGCAGTGCAATAGAGTAAGGTCGTTGTTGCCTTAAGATGAATGGCTTAATATGAATCAAGTAGAAACGGCAGAAATAGATCAGTTCCAGAACGTCGGTTACTGAACGTACTGAACATAGGGTAACTAAATAGAAAACGTTTAACTATTCTGCCAACCCAATTGATTTGGATCGTTTCAGACTGAATCTTTTGTATACAGACTTTCTTGTCGAAATTTGCGAATGCGGACTGTTTGCTTGTATGGAAAGAGAAATACAAAAAACTGGTATTGACTGTTTTTGTAAGACTAAATGATTTCAACCAACAGAATTTAATAAAGTGAAATAATGCCTTGGTGTAACAATTAAAATGACTTGTGTGCTTAAATAACAATTAGAGAGCAATATCTGTACATATTAAAACCTAATAATTTCAGAAAACTCGAACAAAATGATTTGGTCAGCTGTGCTGCTTCCCACGTACTCAAAAATAAATGAGATGTAACTTCATGGCACAATAAATATCGCAATGCCGCGCTCGGTCTTATATTGGACAACTTCTCACTGGCGATCCCTCCACACTCATGTCATATGCTGCTCAACGTCACATGACCGTCTTGGGTAACGGATGACTTCACCCTTCAAACCACCTTCCATATCGCTCCGCTGATGGAAAAATAACACATCTAAGAAAACTCACCACTGTCAGTTTCCACTAAAATAGAATATTAAATTAGCAATGACGCTCTGTGGTGGTAACATTTTAAAACTATAGTTGTCAATTTTCACGTAATTTCTTGGCTTTAAATATGTAGGACTGATTTTCACGAATTATCTCAAAATTTAAAATTTTTACTCGTACTTGTCTATCAACTGGAGCGACATTGTTCTAGTGTTTCATTTCGAATGTTCTTCATAAATTGCAGACTCATTTTTGTTTTCTTTCTTCATTTCATAGCACGCTCTTAGCCTTACCGAACTTTGTTAAATATAAGTAAATGCGTTTGCCTTTTGATTGAATTAACGCAATGCATGAGCTTCGTTACTTAGTAACATTAGTGCAATGCATGAAGCAATGAGTCCAGGTTTAGGAGAGAGGTACGACAGCAATTTAACGTCAGATGCTCTTCGGTGGGTTTTATACGGGGACGGGCAAAACTGAATTGAGCAGAATCGAAATGCCGGTGATTCAGCAGAAGAGGTTGTGACGCAATTCGCAATAATCCCCCGCTCGAGCGGTGATAGCTGCGGGGTGAAGCGGAGTTGAGTCAGAGCGGGGCTGAGCGGAGCGGAAGGCACCTGCAAGGCCTCGCGCAGAATGGCGGAGAAAGGGCGGCCTCCAACGACCGTCACCAGGGGCGCTGAGTCGGCTCCCGACTGCCTACAACGAGAATCACAGCCACTATAAGTCTGTTCTGCTTCGTTCACACTGCTTTCTAATGTTTAACCCCCTCGAGTTGGTCTAATTTTTCATTGCTGTCGTGGGTAACGGGGTTAACAAACAGTTCGAATTGCGAACACCTCCTGAACACGAACCCTTTGGTGATATTTTTTGTTTTTCTATGTAAGTAATACCTCAGGAACAAAACCAAAACGGGTACTGTAATATTTTTAGAAGTATGTTGATTCATTATTTATGAATGGCTAATAGCACCAAGGTTAGATAGATGTATTCACATCAAATCATATCCGAAACATCCCCTAGATAAATGAAAATTATTGATGACATCCCAGACATTAAATAAACACTACTAATGAAAATACTATGTGAATTAATTTACAATCCCCCATGAATTTATTTTTGTAGTTGTTGTTATTATAAGTAAATAAAATGATAAATATATTTTATAAAGTATTTATTTATATCAAATTAATTGTATTCACATAAGAATCTGTGATAAAATTGATGGTTAACGAGCAAAGCGGAGAGTAAATGCTTTGAAAGGAATGTATTTTTTAAACCGTTTTACTGTCTTCATTGAGACTCCATAAAAACGCAAACTGGCTCAAAAAACCATTACTTTCAGTAAAATAATTATTTTTTAGGTAATGGTCATCCCAAAATAAGAATAAACTGTAAGACGAATATGAACGAGGGGGATATTTCACGTTCAATTAGTTTGATTTAGTGTCACAACTGAGTACTGACTTGGGAGACAAAATACACTTTGCTCTCCTGAGAAATCATCAGTTGAAATGTTTCATTACTCCCATTCTCGTAACTCTCATTCGAAATCTAACCTTATTAATGCAACATCACTGCATCTAGGGTAGCTGTCGCGTACACACAACACGGGCGTTTTGTCGAAGAAAATCCTGCTCCATAGGCAGTGATGCTATATTACTTTCGAATTCTCACCCAACTCCTCTTGTGCCTCACGCACTCGCAACCAATAAGGGTCCGAATCAGCCCAATGGCGTCAGCAGCGGGGCATTGAACTCTTCCGCCACACCGACACTATGCAGCGCAAGCCTAATCTACGGTTGCGTGTAATGCAAATAACACTTTCTCCTTCTCATACACGCCTACCGGTCCAGTCTCTGGGCAACTCCGGAGACACGTCACCTGAGGGGCGAAGCAATTCCGTAATGAGTCCATTGGCTCGTCACAGAGAATACGTGAATAATTGCAAGTTCAAAGCATCAAGCGTTCAAAGCGACTGTTGGTGAGAATGTAGTTTATGAGAGACGGCGTTCGTAAATGCATGTCCGTATTTAATACAATTGACAATTATATATGAACATTATTCAAATTCTTACTGTTACAATTCTGAAGATAATTATTACAATTCATGCTAGCCCACTCCCCTTCAACGTTATGTCTTAACTAAATGTATTGCAATAACCTCCACCACTCCTCCCATCGAATGTTAACAGCAACGTTCCAAATTCGTTGTTGACGGTTTGGTGGTCATCAGTTCAAATATAACGACCCGATCCTTTATACATCATTACGCCTCCTGCACGTACATTCTTTTCATTATTAGGAGCTATACTTCCGCCTTCCGGTGTGTCGTCATACTGTGAGCGTCCGTCCGCGGTCTTGATTATTTACATCTCTCGTCCTGCCAACCTGTATGCATTGACGTCACCCCGTTTGTATGCATAAACTAACATGTACACACCTAATATTGAATAAATATAATTAATACTGCTGTATAATTAAACATGGGGGGGCGCTTGTGTTTCGTCACAATATGATGAGCTACCGGCACACAAAGTGGGTTCGCGGCAGGTTTCCTCTGGTGGTCGTCGGAGGAGTTCATGGGCCCCACATTCCGACACTGCTGCTACTTCTTCCGAATCTGTACATCATTCCCTTACCAAATATTCTTTGATGGAGAAACGCAGTCTTAAACATATAAAGTATGACTTGAACTTCCATCATAGTTGAATCGAATCTTTCTGACCTACTCGTACCTCCTTATTCTCCCTACTGAATTCTAAGCTTTGTATTGTGTTACATTATATTTCTTGAACCTATAATATAGATAACATTTATGATAACATTATGTGAAAAATCATGACAATCATAAAATATTTTGTTATTTGTTTTCAAAATTTAAGAGTATAAATATTTGACATGTTAAACTGCAGCAAAAAGTTCCACATTTCTTTCCCAATAATAGCACTTTCACTTGTTCCCTTCCTTTTGGGAATTAACTAAATTTACTACTGTAAACATTACTATACGAACTCTTCGATGAATCGACCTTAGGGGGATCTCAGAAACTTCGAAGTTTCGTATTCAAACTCTGATTCGAAAAACAAGCGGAAAATGCATCACCTTTAATAGCTTACAAACAAAGAAAACAGTAAATCAAAAAAATGAGTTAATAATATATTAAAATATATAAAAATATGACATAAATGAACAATAAGTAAAATATACACATTTTAGTGCGGCCTCGGAGGCAGTCTTTTGTTCGTTTCGCGTCGGCCGCCCCAGTCTCCGCATCCGCCCCGGGGCCAGAGGCCTTGGGCAGTGGGCGGCGGGGGCAGCGGCGGGGCCGGAGCAGGGCGAGTCGCACGCCGCCCGCCCCCCAAGGCCGTGGCCGGCGCCCGCGGGCCGCGCGGCAACAAACCGGCAACTGCCCCTTCCCCCCGCACCGCTCCTCGCCCCGCCCCGCCACGCCCGCGGGCGCCGTTCGCCCACGCAGGTGGTGCTGCTGCACCGACGACCACGCCCGCGACGCCCTGGTGAGGCGGCCGCCACCCAACAGCTGCCATTCACATAGAAACATCAACATGAACGCGGGGACATATACATTTCGCATCAACACATAGTTCGCGTTGCCATTCACAATGGCATTTTGACACGAACATCGAAATATAGGAACTGATAGACAAAATACTCAAATGACATGCAAGTAAGAGCAAAAAAAAAGTTTCTAAGGAAAGTGAAAATTGTGTCATCGAGTCGATAAAACTGTAATTCTCAAATAAAATAATTAAATTCACATTTTAATATTTCCTTTTCCTTTCATGGAGTGTATTGATGTTTCTTCTCTCGAATAGCTCCAACACCAACATGAAAGTTTTGACCTTTGATCTTCATGAAAGTTTTCGAATCAGCGTATGATGATAGTGCTCACGTGAAAGTCATTGAAATATATTGCAAATAATTTATTCAGATAACCAGTTAGTAAACTTCCCAATCATCTTTAATTTACTGAAATTTTAATGTGTATCTGCACTTGAGGCCGAATTCGTGGTTCTCATTCAGGAAAAACTCAAGCTATTATTCATTATGAAGTCAGTCAAGTTCAATTTTATTGACGGCTCATAAAAAAACAGAATGAAAATTATCGTAATTGTGTACGGAAACGTGATATTATCATAAATTATTTTGCAGCCATTTTGCCGCATAGATTTAGCTAAATGATTCATTGAGTTATTGTAGGCAATATGTAGATCAACATTTCTCTTGCAATTTAAAAAACTAATGACATCGACAAGTAATGTCTCAGAGCACAAATTTGGAATACACCCATTGTATGATACTCCGAAATTTATCATAAGTAAAATAAAAAGAATTGTTATGTAACAAATTAAAGGAAACATTCTACTTCATGAATAATAGATTTTCATTTCTTGAATAATAACTCCTGTTTTATATAGTATCGTAGGCTTTCACCGTGTCTTTATTTTTATGTTTAAATTGACCGTTTAGTGTCCAAAGTACTTAAGTACTCAAAGAGAACAGTTTAAATATAATGATCCGTTGTTTTTCGACAACTTATTCTGCAATTATTGCCTTGCAGTAAAACAGATTTAACTGTATTGATACAACGTGCTTTTCCAGTAATTTCAAATGTCGAGGGAAACGAGCATTTAAGAATAGTGTTTTAATGAAGGTTAGATGCATAACAAAACCTAGTTAAGACCAACAGTTGTTTGTTTGTCATTAACATCGCTTGCTGCGCTGTTTTTACTACCCACGTTTGAAGAACACTTCGGTTTCGGCTTGCTCATTTGTTCAGAGTCGAAGACTATCTTCACATCTCTCACAGTAAACCGACAAACGCAATAACCTTCATTTTGCACTTGGTCAAATGTAAGGGCAAATGACGAATGAAATGAACACGAAAGTATGAGTCGTTGGGCCACCTTTAGCCTCTAAAAAGAGAAATGAAGGATCAGCTGTAATTTTTTGTTGTGATACTGTTATTTTAAGTTCAATTGGTCTCAAGCCATCAGAAATATTTATTCCAAACCTTCACATATATGTATATACGTATACGTACGGCACTGAAATTAAAATAATGAAATAAATAAAAATAAATACGGAAATAAATAAATACATAAATATAAATAAATAAATACATGAAAATTAAATAAATAAATAAATAAATAAATAAATACATGAAAATAAATAAATGTCTTTATTGATGAAGAGGCTCAGGCCATTTAGCTTGCTCTTCTGCCTGACCATTTTGAAACAAATTTAATACAATAGTTAATAAAATGAAGGTCATTCAAAGAGAAATACGTACGCAATACGGATGAGGGTTTTTTTCACATTGAGGTCAGGAATGTTACAGTGTTTTTCGGAAATTCCAGAGCTCGCGATGAACTTTCATGGTATCTAGTATTTACAACACCACACTTCTCCACTAAAGACGCATTGCACTAAAATTCCACTATAATACCAAATGAAATATTAGCATTATTATTTTGTAATACTAAATGTCAATAATAAATATCCTGACCGACAAAATTTCAGAAACGTGTAAACAACTCGGCAGAAATACGCTGTGTTTTCAGTCGTGTATCAAAAATGCTTACATGAAACCTCATGTTTTGACTAAACAATAGGAATCACTAGTCGTTTTAGAAAGTGTTAAGTAAGGTACTTCTCAGAATGAATTGATCAGATCATCTTTCAATATGAACCATCGACTACATTCATCCTTAAAAAAATCAACGAAGAACTGACATCAAGCATACCCGTTTGATCTTTCCCATCCGATGAATTTCCGAGTGCTAGACGTACCGTGCGTCAGTGGCACGGCCTGTCGGAGCTCCTTCGAACCGCCCGAGTGCAATAATGAGGCGAAGTATCGGACCGCGTGACGCGGCCTCTGGCACGGTCGATCACCTTCGCGATACCTTCTCCACCCCACCCCATCCAATTCCACCCTACCCCACCCGAGCGACGAACGTGCTGAAGGTGAGGGGAAGGAGGGAGGGGTGTCCTCGAGGAGGCCTTGCTGGCCATTCGATCGAGCGACGCGGAGCGCCTGCCGTCTGCGAGGGCAACGCAACCCGCATGACGTACCTGCGGGCGGGTAGCCAGGGGCAGGCGCACGACAATCGATAAAGTAGCATTGCGCTACTGTTCTGCGAAGAACCCTCACCCCCCTTTTCCCTCATCTCTCATTTTTAAAGAGACACTTTTTCTTAACGGAATCAAATATTTCTGAGATAACAAGAACTAAAATTTATTCATTATGTTCCTTTTAAATGGGCTGGAAAACAGTATTTTCTTCAGTTTTCCAAATTGAACATTGACGAATATGTGGAACCCTGATATTCTATTGAAAAAAATTGCCCGTTTCGATATTAGCTTCCGACTCTGATGTGTGCGTTTTTAAAGTATTAAAACAACACAATATTAAATACAAAACATTAAATACACACTCGTTGTTTCAGACATTTATCATTTACAACAACTTCTCAACGATTTTAACGCAACCGTAGTGTTGTTGCTAATAATAATTGTTCTATGTACGGTTATCTTCAAATTCGAGAAAATTGCCTTTAAAACCATATTAACTCTTAATTGATGTTTTCAATTTTATCCTATTGCCTTATTTAAGCTACTTTTACTTTAAAAGGTTATTGGAATATTTTTTTACCTATTCAAGCTATAATTTTCACATCAAACTATATAAAGATTTCTTGGTGTTAATGCATTAATATTAATATAATTTGACGAAATATTGTAACTTCAGTCTTAAATTATTAAATAGAATGAGATACAACGAGGTCTGGTTCTGAAAATTTCTAAAATATAAAATTTATATCATATGTTGTTTTCGCTTTTCCCGTTCTTTCGTCGCCTTATTCTGGGTAAGGTTTCACTCTTAAATATCATTTTGTCTCTTTCTGTAATTATTAAGAGTAGACAAAGGGACTACCATTTCTGAGTATGACTCAGAAGAATAGATCAGCCTGAGTTACATAAGATCGTCATAAAATGGCGATTATCGGGAATCATCCACCTAAATTGATTTTTTAACGTATCAGACAGATATGACTGATATGTCATATTAGTCATATCTGTCTGATCATGTTAGAACTGCAAATTCAAAGTGAAGGTTTTGGGAAACTGTCAAAACTGTTTCGTTTATAAGATAATTACTGAAATGAAAGATTTTATTCTTTCAATTCATTTCATTTTCACAGAGAGTGTAATTTTATCAGCAATTAAAGTGTTTAATCGTTCATATTAATATTTTTGATCGGTTCTGATGTAGGGTAGCAATCTCTTTCGAACGCTCTAAAATTTTACCCTTCCGTACTTCCTTCCAGAATTCCACGATTTTACATGTTCGTCACTGCAAACAATCGTGGTCTAATGACGTATCCGTATCGAACTACATACGGAAAGAGTAGATCGCGTGACTCTCTCATATACGAGAGAGCGATGTATCTATAACGAGAAGGATGTGGTGTTCCGCTTTTATGTGCGGCTTCTGCATTACGCTCGAATATTTTTGACCTCTTATTGTAGTGCAGCCTTGATTCATGACTTCAGTCTTGTATATTATCTCTTCAGAAATAATATGAACTTCAAATTGGGGACATCCAATCCATACTTTATTGCTGTTTTATGAAATACATTAATGTTTTTCGTTGCTGCATTCGAGCGTCCCTAGCTTAGGTGTTTTCTTAAAACCTTATTCCTACGCACATGGCAAAGGTGGTTCAGAGCATTAACTGATGTCACTGCATTGACTCTCCGGGAGGCCCTGGAGTTCTAGTCCCGACGATGGCAGGATGTTTGGCACTAGGTACGTCGATTTTAGCCGCTGACTGGAGAGAATTCTAACGGCCAATAGCTCTGACGGTATAGTTTTCCGTTGTTTCTCCAATCATAATAAGGCGAAAACGGGAGCAACGTACCCTAACAAATGGCCCATTGGCCGCGCGCGATCTTTCTTTCCTCTTCCTTCTCCTATCTTGACCTCGTACTTACGCTTACAGTTACATGTACTTTACTACCATACACACCGGGGGACTGTCCGGGAACTTAAGAGCTTGTCCCGCCTGGGGCGGTGCCCCTGGTGAGAGATTCCTTGTCAGAGAAAATCCCTCCAAGCCGGTGTAGATTTCCGGCGGATCTCGCCAGCCAGTGGGGCCAAGATTTCACCACCTTCAGCGGTACAACATTCACTACTCTTACGGGACTAATGACCTTAGCCATTGACGCGCCTGAAATTACTATTCAATCAACCAATCTAACGCATAAGTGAAACATTAATACAACTTTATAATAGTAATGTTCTATTGAGATAATGTAATCATACAAAGGAATGAAAGTCATTATCAGCCAGCGTCCATTGAATATTTTACTGACTTTCTTCCGTTAAGAATAATAGAAAAGTTTCATATAATGCTCTATTAACATTCCTATTCTGAGCAAAGTAATTCATTACTTATGATTTTTTCTTGTAAGTCGGCGGTGTTTCGAAAAACATTCAACGAGACTGGGCTATAACACAAATAACGAACTTGATTGGTTACAAACCTCGGCTGCCGCCTCGGATTGCTAACTTCAACTCAGTCCTTTCCGCTCTTCAGTAGCATAATGACGTTAGTATCTACGAAAAAGAAACTAAGCGTGCATATGACTGGTTTCGCAAACCGCCGCTTCGTTGCTTTAGCGTGACCGGCTGCGCGTCGGGAGGGCGGTGAGGAGAGCTGCTCCCCTCGGGGCGCCCTCAGCCGGCGGGCGAGGACTCGCACCCGGAATAGCCCTCGTCAGTCATCGACCTCACGCCGCTCCGCCCCGCCCCGTCCCGCCCACTCCCCCTATATGACCCCAATAAAAACAGGCACGCGCATGCATGGCCCTTGCGAGGACACGTTAAAATACAATAAAATTCGTCCAAATTTTAGCTGAGAAAATGCAGTGCTTTTGTTGTAATACCACGACCATCGGACTTCCTTTGCAAGTCAGATGGGCGTCTCCCTTTGGCCAAAAAGAACGAATCCGAACTGAAGTCTTCGTATTATCTCCCGCTAAATGCCATTTACCTTCTTCTCCTCCTCCTCCTCCTCTCTTCGTCCTCGTTCTTCTTCTCCTCGACCTCCTTCCTCTTCTTGTTGCTATTCCTTCTGGTCGTTTATTTTCTATTTATTGTAGTACTTCGTCGTAATGGCATTTTCACGAAAAATAAACTATGATGTATATGGGAATTAGTAGCCAGTAGCGGTTTTGAAGATAAAACCACAAAAAATGGTTTTCCAAAAAGTGGCAACCACACTGTTCCAGAATAATAAATAAAATACTCTCATAAAACACTATAGTAAATATTTTACCCCAAAAATATTCACGAATACTGCAATAATATTCGTATGCTTAATATCTCGTATGGATATACAGTAGAATAGTAGAGTGTATTCAAGAGTACTGTTCATACCTACCGTACCGAGAATATCACAAACGTTGCTAATCCATAAAGCAACAATGAATAATCAATATTTCATGGCGAGCGGCCTCTTCCTTGGATTCTTGATGTTGCATTTCGGCAGCTGTGCCTAAGAAATGCACTTAGTACGAGATTTCATTCGGTACTGCAGTATCAGAATAGGCGGCATAACGCAATCAAATGTTGTCATTTTTCAATCCTAATCGAAACCGCCTTATTGTTTTTTTGATTTTTCACGATTTCTTACGTATCTAACAAAGCCACAGATACTTCAATGGCCGGAGGCTGCTTAGTTATCTTTCAATTTTTGTGTGCATTGACAATTATTCATATAGATCATATTTTGCATTTTTATGGATAGATTATATAACGAGGAGCAATGTGAGATCTGCCTTCCATCCCATATTTTACCGTAACAATATCATCGTCTTGCTAGAGCATGAAGCACAAATCATTTAGTGCAACATCATCATCTCGACTCCGAAACAATTTTTGTCACAGGGGAAATGTCGCAAACAAATGAAAAAGCATTGGAATTCCAGATACGTTATATTTAATGTCTGCGTAAGCTCAGTTCGTTAGCTATCGTCCCTAACATAAGATATTGTTTTTGGCATGTTACTCTAGCAACTGTGTAAACTAAAGCAAGACAATAAATGCTCGTATTTGCATGTAGTGATTTCGACAGACGAAATCAAACGCAGATTTTGATAGTTTGTACGAAATTGTCGGAATATTTAAGAAATTTTCCAGTATGATGCAATAGTAAAAATATCAACATATTTAAATATCGAACATATTTGTTGTGACTTGTACAACATGCGTCTTTTTTTAAGAAACAGCTTAGAACAAGCTCGAAAGCGAAGTGAGGAAAGGCAGAGAAAGAAGCCTATGATATAAAATTTTCTTAATTTCCCCCGTCTCTTTGCTGCGGAGTTTTTGTCCTCGGACGCCGCACTACCTAGATGTCTACCTCTATACACTATCGATGTAGTTCTGGACAGTTGGTTCATTTCACCTTGAAGCAACACAATGGCTCTGTACAAAGTGCGCCGAGTTCGAATCTTGCTGCTAAGACATGTGGACGTTGGGTCATGGCGAGCCAAGCACAATATCGATCCCTCAATGGCGGAGCCACAAGCTACACACCTACTGCAAAGAACAAAGCCCTTGAGAGTTCGGTGGCATGCCTGAACTCATGGACCTCCAAGAAAAACATTACGATTTCCCCTGTTCAAAAACATTCAGATGTCCAACAGTTCGATTTCTGTTGCACAACTAGTGGTGCTACAGAATGACACAGACTTTCTCGTGGTAAAGTTTTATAATTTCCTTGGTGTGGGCTAGATTTACGATCCTACCTCATCCTCTGGCCAACTGCCATCTATCGTCGCTCAAACTACATTTTTGAAAATTTTCTCAACTGTTTTCGGTTTCCTAATGGAAGATTCGAAATATTACTTTTAGAAAATTAAAGAAGAGTAAAACCTTGTGCTACATGGAAATTTTGTTGAAAAATTTGGAGCACACTTTAAGAAAAAAACGTTTAAGCTCTAGTATAAATGCGAAATTTGAAGCTCTATTAACTGGAATCTCCTAAGTTTTCAAAAAACTTAATAGAAAGTCATTTGAAACACTTGCACTCACAAATGCAGTAATGTATACAAATAGCTGGAAATGTGCATGTTAGTGCCATAAGAGATATATAAAAAACAATCTTTTTTAAATATTTGTGTAATTTAAAAAAACGAAAACAATCAAATTATTTTTTATGTTATCTTAAACAGAGCAAGTAGCACTATTCACACGAAAAGTTTGAAAAAAAATTGGAACCGTTTTTTGAGAAAATTGCGTTTGAGAGTTTGCGAAAATGCAGAATTTCGAACTCATTTTCACAGAAAAGTTTTGAGTTTTCTAGGAATTTTACAAGACATGATTTAAAGCACATGCATTCGTGAATGCAATAATGTGAACAAATCTCTGCTAATGTAAATGTTACGTCGTTAAATGGTAGTAAAATATACATTTTTGTAATTTTTGAAAAGAAAAAAAACAAAAGAATATAGCAAAATGGTGTTTACGTCATATGATATATGAAATTCAGCACTAAGCCTACCAAAATTTTGAAGAGAAAATGAATTTGAAAATATCTTGTTCTTTTTTAAAACTGCACATATTGCGCCAAAAACTACTAAAAGGGTTCAAAAATGAACATTCCCTTAGTAAAATAACGAATACGGGGGAAAAATTATTTAAAGGAAAAATCTATATCTTCAATTTCAAAGTTGTAGGAAAACACCGAAAAAAATCAAACTTTTGCAATTTTAGGAAATTTAGGGCAAATAGTGCAAATAACACATATGCCACATTTATAAGTGCATTTTACTCTATTCATACAAGAAATGTAAAGAAAAAACTTGGAGCCACTTTGGAGAAACTTTGAAAATATCATAGAGGCTTCATGTAAACTTTACCTACCCCCAAAGATCGATGTTTTTCAAAATCGGAGCTTCGACTCAGACCAGATGGACTGGGCTTTATCCCGTTTGGAACAATTTCTACGCTAAGTTCAGGTGCTAGTGCTGTTCACGTACAGCAGATAGACGGAAAGATGAACGATTAAAAAACACTTTTTTTGATATCAGGGGTTCCCAAAACTAGTATTTTCGTTGAAATGTCGAAATCAATTTTCCGCAACGTTACAGAACTTTCTCTATACTACGTATATTACTCCGTATACGTACTTATACGAGAAAGTAATAATGGGCATAAATCTCGTACCTACGAGTTTTCCTTCCATTCAGTAAAGGCTGTCATGGACCTTTACTTTGCTCCAGAACAGAGAATGTAGCTTCTCTGTTTTCACGTTTCTCGCGTTTTCTTGGGCTCTCATTGGGTAGTAGCGAGAGGAGAATAAAGCATAGCACGTTTGGTGATACAAATTCTGTCTACTACACGGAAATGACTATGGCGTATGTTTCCTGGAAAAATTGGTACGTGATGGCACATTTCCAATTTCATTTTCGGAATAAGCATATGTGATTTAGTAAAGAACATGCACTTTCTTCTCGCTGCAAGTCACAAACTCAAATTTCTTGCACTGTGTAATCCCATTGCTGCCATAAAATTTTATTTCTCCTGTTAGAGTTTCTTCTTCACATCAATAAATTACACTTGTCTTTCGATACGTAATTAATTTATTCAATCCATAGATCCAGTTCACAACTCTGCCAGGAGAAATGATTCCATTTCTTCCCGTAACCATCACATTCTTTCCAATCAACCACGTTACCAGCCCCCCAGAGTCAATCAACAACGTTCACATTTTTCTTCAAGGCCCCCTCGACACCCCATCGTGTCTCAGATCGCGAAGCGGTCGTATCGGAAGGCTGTGTAATATGCCGAACCCGCCACAATCACCTTATATCTTGTGCCCATATCCCCCCGGCGTCCGATTGACATGAACATCATTTCCTAATCTCGACCTGCAAGATTCAAGGAACTGCGACTTTGGCAAAATTCCACAACATACATTTTCGCACTGTCCTTTTAGATTTTATAAAGGTGAAACCAACGAGCTCATCGATCTAAAATCTATTGGAATTAACGAGTGGTTGAGTGAGCGGGATCTCATTTACATATAGAGTACGGAATGTAGACTTTATAATACTGAGAAAACCGCTTTTAGCAAAACTCAACGGACCAAGCATATCCTTTCGTTACAGGGAATTTTCTTTAAATGGAAGATTTGCTATTTACGTCTCACTTGAACACCATTTTGATATTCTTGCTAAAGATCTGTTGTACTGCGATTCCGTATAGATTATACTATATTAGTGTAGTAATCGTGAAGACTGATTTGGTTAAATATTCAATTTATTTTCGTGTTATTCGGGAGTACTTTCTTTGTTGGTGTTTTTGAGCGGTATGAGTGCTATTGCATGGAAAACCATATTATGTGGTTTTGTTGAGTAATATTTTTCCGCCTGAGGGCCACTAGTATTATAAATCGGGTAGCCTATTATTTGATATTTTTGTATTTCTTCTTCTAAAAGTCTTAGAGGAAAAAATAATATATTTCCTGCTTTAGGTCATATTTCTTGTTCCAGCACCCATTTTTCTTCTCGGTCCACTAATGTCCCTTTTTCCTTCTGTCGTGTAATACACACCGATGATGGATGTCGGTTTTCTGGCATTCTTATGTGATTATATCATTTAGTCTTATTTTAAGTTATTTCACATTTAGTGGAGCTATTATTTTGGTGTTCTCTTCGATCCGATTACCGAGAACTGGATGTACTTAGCGAAAAATTAATTTCTGCCGCTTGATAGTGATTTTTTTCCTTTTCCACGAGCATCCACACCAAGCACAAGAGCGGAAAGTGGTTTCGCTGCGAAACGTAAGTCACGTCGCGTTTGGTTTCTCGCAAATAGTTTGGAATTTTAAATTTGTTTGCCTTTATCTAAAGTAAAACATAAATATTATTCCAAGTACTTTAAGTACTAAACTTGTTTCAGGCCGTATTGTTTTTGATCTCTCTGAATTTTTGCTTGAAAATGGCACAAGGAGGTATTTGTGGTGCATACTCTTCAAGGATATTTTTGAATATCAAACTAATAAAACAGGAGCGTCTGTCTCCTCGAGCGCACTGTGTGACGGGTGCGCTTGTTGTGGGTTGCAGCTGCTGGAGCAGGACCGACATGCGCTGCGCCGCCGCCTGGCCGCGCTGCAGTCGGAGAGCGACGCGCGTCTCCTGGAGGTGCAGAGCGACCTGGCGGCCGTTGGCGCGGCGCTGGCCGAGCGCGAGGCGGCGCTGCGAGCGGCGGAACGCGAGAAGCAGCAGCTGGTGGCGGAGCTCAGCGAGCAGAACGCGCGCCTCGCGCAGCAGCTCAAGGAGGTACGCCCCTCCCTGCACCCCACCTACGCACACAGGCCCCCTCATAAATGTCCCCAAACCGAGAGAGATGGCTCACTGATATCACGGCAGTCCCCGTGACCGGCAGGTCCTAGGTTTGAGTCCCAACGGTGGCTGGAATTTCGACATTAGCTTGTCAGCTAGGTCAAATTCAGCCGCTGCCTGGAGGAGAATTCTAGAAGCCGCGGCTGCTCTAATCGGTAGTTTCTCTGATCAAAACCAGGCGAATGTCAGAGCAGTGCCCTAAAAACGTGCTACGGACGGCGCGCGGTCTTTCCTTCCTCTTCCTTGTCACCCCTTAAACACTTCCCGGGAGGCTGGTCGGGAGCTTAGAGCTTGCCCCGGCTGGGGCAATGCCCCGCTGGTGGGAGATCCCTGGTTGAAGAAAATCCCCGCTTGGCGGCGTACGTCGGTGCCGAATCTCGTCATCGGATTTCGTCATCCAGCAGGTGACGATCACCGCCACCTCCCGTGAAAAACATGCGCTACACGTACGGGACCTGACGCGTACGTAATTCTTTGTGACGGGATCTGACGCGTCCGGAATCACCAACGATCAACCAACCGTATATCCCTCCAACATCTCTGCATCGGTACACAAATCACAGGTCTTCCGCCACCCGAACATACATACGCCCACACTTCCCTACATTGATTCCCATACGCGCACACACTCCCCCACATGCAAAGTTCCTCACAAACGACGGCGTACATGCTACACACATGCGCCCATTTACACCCCTCTACATCAATACAGCCATGTGCATACTCTGTCATACATACGCACGCACCAGTTGCGCCACCACATATCCACGCCCAAACATTCATATGATCACACTAACGTTCACTGTTGTCCACATTCACACGCACTTTTACACACACACACACACACACACACACACATACATTCCAACGTTTATATTCACTTACTTGTAAATACGTATTCTCAATCTCACGCCCACACATATACTCACACAAGCAAGAACATTCCATTCTCAAAGGAGATACGTAGACGATATTAATTAATTAAATATTCATGACTTTATTTATATTGCAATATCTAACCATCTGGCTCTCATTCTCTCAATCGGTTACCTGTAAAGAAAGCAAATTATTACAAATGAGTAGTTAGCGCATCCTGAAATAAATGTTTCTCAAGAAATAAATGTCTGTCTGTCTGTCTGTCTCTGTCTGTCTCTGTCTGTCTCTGTCTGTCTCTCTGTCTGTCTCTCTGTCTCTGTCTCTCTGTCTGTCTCTGTCTGTCTCTGTCTGTCTCTGTCTGTCTCTGTCTGTCTCTCTGTCTCTCTGTCTCTGTCTGTCTCTCTGCCTCTCTCTGCCTCTGTCTCTGTCTGTCTCTGTCTGTCTCTCTGCCTCTCTCTGCCTCTGTCTCTGTCTGTCTCTGTCTGTCTCTGTCTGTCTCTGTCTGTCTCTGTCTGTCTCTGTCTGTCCCTGTCTGTCCCTGTCTGTCCCTATCTGTCCCTGTCTGTCCCTGTCTGTATCTGTCTCTGTCATTACATTACTTACTTACTTTTTTACACTACTTATACTACTCCGTATATACCTACGTATACGAGAAAGAAAAAATGTGCCACTGTCGAAACTATACCACACCTACCACGTACATTTTCCTGAACAGTTATAACAAAGAAGGGGAGGCCAGGCGAAGAAGCGAGTGAGAGTAGTGGGAGGAGAGAAAGAAAGAGAGAATCTGTATCCACAATGAATCATTCACTATGTAAATATTAGTCATTATTACCGTATTGCCACATCCTATTCTAATGGATAGCTGGGCCAGATAAATAAAATAAACGGACAGATAAGCGCTTCTTCGTCCCAAGCATGAAAGTGTATCATTTACCGTTTTAGGCTTGTAAGACATACAAGTATAAGCGAGAGACTAAATAAATGTGATATTTTCTCACATTTTAGATGAACTGAATTATATAAAATAGTTCGAAATGAAATTGTTCAAAACAAAATCATCCAAGTCATTATAAACTTGCCAAGAATTACATGTAAGTAATCGTGTATTTTCCTGTTAGACGTTTGTGCGTGTTAATGTTTATGTATATGTGAAGCAGCCCCCATTTCTAAAGAAGTTCGCGTGTGTGAATGTATTAGATAATCTTTGTATTTCCGTGTATTAACATATTTAAGGGAAGCCATTTGCAAAATTTGAATGAAAACAATGTAAACGTAGTGTTGCTCAAAGTTACTTGCCTGGGTTACGTTTGTAGAATGTCGTCTCCAACACACGCACGTTAATGGAAACGGTAGAAGGAAAGGGTTGGCGTATTGGATGCCGCGTAGAAGTTTAATTTTAGCAAGCACTTTTTCTTCATTTTGATTCTACATATTACACATAAATATAGATATTGGTGGAGCAACCCTTTTGAATATAAACTGTGTTCATCAGGGGAAGAGGGATGCAGTCAACCCAGATAGCGGATGATTGACACGCCGCCCCTCCTCGCACCTAACTCTGCCGTTCCTCTTTGTTCGCTGCTTTGTTAACCTGAAAAGCTAAATCACAAGTTCGCTCCAGCCACTCCCTCTCTTCCCCATCGAAACCATCCAACATATGCAAACGGTGCGTCTTTCACTACGTCCTCCTCCTAATTGCTGATGGTGCCTGGTTGCAGTCGAGCCGCGCGGAGGAGACGCTGTCCGCCCAACTGCAGTGCCTGCGCGACCAGTGCAATCTGCGCAAGTCCAGTCTGCAGGACCACCTCACCAGCCTCGAGGTCATGCGCGACGAGGTACGTACATTCCCACCCCCTCCCTCCACCCTCACTCGCAACACGGCACCTTCACAGAACGAGCGACTCTTCGCAGGAAGAGGTAAATTTGTGAAGTGTGTTAATTCATAATCGGACCGTATGTATTTCATATCACCTAATGAAACAAACGAGCTTCACCCATTCGATAATATTGTGATGGATATAGTTGTAAATTTAATATTATACAAACGTTATGGGTAAACGGGTTTTCAACCTATGGCACAAATGAAGATTATCAATCAATCAATCATTTAATCAGTCAAAGTCACTTCCTCCTAGTATGTGACTTTGCAGCTAATAACTCATAAGAAGAAGTACATAATTAATGTAAATAATAGCTAATGTCTCGGAATTGAGAGGTAGTTGGCGGTATAAAGCTTACACCCTTTGAAGCAGTGGATCATGTTATTTTGCTTCCGAAAGCACTTTTTTATTTTTGATATTTACAGAAGGAGTCTCCTTGTTAACGAACTTTCAATTGCATCTGGCTAAATTTCTAAATGCAAGGCGCCCTTTACAACACTTTAAAACCACGTCGCATCTAGTATTCGCAAACGCTAAACTTCAGTATTTTTTACCTGATTATCATTGTTTTCAGACATTACTCTCGGGAGAGACAAATTAAAACAAGTCAACACATGAATCTTTTGTAAATAAGCATGCACTATGCAATTTATTGTAGTCTCAGCTCAAATTATTTTTCGTTTTCTGCCTTTGACTTCGGGGCGCCCTTCTATTTGGAAGTGCTTCAAAGGGAAAAAATGGAGCTATTTTTGAGGAAATGGCGTTTGAGCATTTCTGAAAATGCGGAATTGTGAGCTATTTTCCACAGAAAACTGAGTTTTTCAGATACTTTATTTGTCATTATTTAATGTATATTTACTTGTAAATATAATAATTTGAGCAAATTGCCGCTAATATAAATATTAACGACGTGAGAGATAAGTCAATAAATTACATTTTTGTAATTTACGAAAGCCATATGGCGTCAATGTCATCTTATAGAGTACATTTAGCACAATCAATACTAAAAGTTTTAAAAGAATTTGAATCGTTTTTGAGAAAATTGTGCTTTTGTAATATTTTGAAATTGCTCATATTGTTCACAGTATTGCACAAAAACTACTAGTTTTCAAAAACATGTACATGATGTTTATAAAAGAACTCACTATAGAGAACATTTTCATTTGAAGGAAAAATCTCTATATTCAATTTCTATATTCAAGAAGACACCTTACAAATTTTGAAATCATTTTGAAATTTTCGAAAATTTAGAGTTAGACCTGAATATCGGACCTGTGTCACTTTTTTAAATGTATTTTACTACATTTTTATAAGAATTTTAAAGACATTTGTTTGAGAACATTTTGAAAATGTCCGAAAAACTTCATGTAAAATACCCCAAATTTTAAAGATTTTATTTTCAAAATATTTAAGATTCGGCTCTAACCAGATTGACGCGGTTTTTTTCAATTTGGAAAAAAATCCTACGTAATGTGTAGGCGCTAGTGGTGTTCACAGACGGACAGACAGAACGGACGGACGTTTTAAAAAATTGCCGCTTATGTAAATATTAACGACGTGAAAGATAAGTAAAAATATTACATTTTTGTATTTTTGAAAAAAAAAAACACAAGGATATAACAAAAAGGCGATTATGTTGTCTTATGCAGTATATTTAACACTACCTCCTCCCTTCGTCATTACAGTTTTTACTGTTTTTTTACTGAATAAATCTAAGTCTTTTCCAAACGGTTAAAGAAAACATTGGCAGTCGTGTTTGAGAAAATTTGGAAAATGTCCCTGGGGCTTATTGTAAAGTTCCCTCAAAAGTTAAAGAATGTTTTTCAGAATTGCAAAGCTTCGAATCGAACCAGATCGACCGGGTTTCATCGATTTTGAAAAAAAAAAATGTACGTTTTGTTCAGGCGCCAGTGATGTACACGAACGGACAGATGTTTTTAAAAAAATCAACCCTTTTTCGGTATCATTGGACTCCAAATCGTGTTTTTCCGGTGAAATCTGGAAATCGATTTTCCGCAAAATTAAATAACTTTCCTATACTACGTATAATATTTCGTATATACGTACGCATAGGGAAAGTAATAATAATTGGGAAACATATTTCTCATTTCACACAAAACGCGACATACCTCTTAGATGATTAATGTTTTCGTGAAATTAACAAGAATAAAATAAAGGATCCGTTCATCAATTGCGCTTTTCCTACAAAACAAGCTCAAGAAGATAATTGCCATGTCTTTGAACCCGCCCTCCCTACGCGCATTTCCTCCGTAGTGAGGCAAGGGAGTGCTAAGTGTGGCGTGTGGCGTGCGCAGATCCAGCTGCTGTCGGAGAAGAAGGCGGAGTTGGAGCGGCGGCTGCAGGCCCTGCTGCGGCAGCGCGACGAGCAGGCGGCGGCGCTCGACGACGCCAGCGACCGCATCGTGCAGCTCGAGCACCAGGCGCGCGAACACGAGACGCAGGTACGCTCCCTCTCTCACACCCTCCTATTCCCTTGCCCTCCCACTCTCTCGCCCTCCGGCGGGGGAAGATCACCGCCACTCCAGCGATAAAAGCACGCACTACACTTGTGGGACCAATGACCTTAGCAGCTCCTGGAAAGACTAACCAATCAATCAATTTGCCACTATAACGAAGGACATTCGATAACTAGAGACAAATTGGTCTGGAGAAATATGATTTTTTAAATTGCAAAACAAGACTTAATTGTTATTTTTAAATGTAATCCCCACCAACATTCATGCACTTGTTCCATCTTTTTTATACCGATTGCAAAGAACTCTTTATCTTGGTTTTTGAACCAATAATCCACTTTTTTTGACATTCTCGTTAACCCGGAACGTCTTCCCACAGAATGCTTCCATCAGTGGATCGAACAAATTGGAAATCTGCTAGTGCTAAATTGGGGATGTAAGTGGGATGAAGCAGTAGTACCTTATAACTCATTTTATATGGATTCTCGGGCTCATTGAGCACTGTGAGGACGCGCGTTGTCTTGCTAGAGAATCACATCTCTCCTCTGTGGTCAACGACGTTTGTCTGTTATAGTTGGCTTCACCTTGTTCAAAAGCATATCTGAGAAGTACTGATTGATTATTGTACGCTGTTCTTCGAGATAAAAAAACCACGCACCTACAGCGTTTCAAAACACTGTCAACATGACATCCTGCAGATGCCGCCAGAACGGTGTTCGTCAACCACTGAGTCTCAGCCACGTTTGAACTTGTCAAAGTTCCCATGGTTCATACAACATTTACCATGCACCTAGGTCATTCTAGAGTATATATCATTTGGTTTTTCACCTTCAACAAGAATCACAGAACGTTTTTCAACCAATGAGGAATTTTCAAGTGGCCTCGCCATCTTTCGACTTAATTTTGAGTTTATGAACACAACAATGTTGATCCTCCCGATGGTCAGGGCTCATCCCAGTGATGGTAACTTAAAGTCTGAAAATGGCCATACTTGTCCTACCAACTGTTTTTTTTTTCAGGCCAAAGTCTCTCTTTAATTATTGAATTACCCGCATAGTATTTTGACATGAGGAATGCGTTTGAAATAGTGCGTTGCCCATACGTTGTTTCATGTAAAACCCTTAGACGTCGTCGCCGCCTTGGAAGTGTGCGAGCGAAGCAAGTCTTCTTGGCTCTGAAAGTGTTTTTGGCGAAATGTAAGCCATGCTACTCTAGTACCATCATATAAAACTAGATATTCACATATCCCCGTTGCTAAAAAAATGTAACATGCACAGTCTCTCTTCGCGCTGACTTCGAAAGAAAATAATATTTTTGATGTCTGTGCAATCAACTTGTAGGAAAACCCACATTTGCAATGTCAATATCATTGATACTGTTCTGTAATTTCCAAATATGATAGGTATTTATTATTTATGAACGTGAAAATATGTTGACAATTTATATTGGAGGGTATCAATTAGTAAAATTATAGGGTATCCTATAATTTTACTAATATCTATTAAGGTCTCTTTGAAATATCAACTTCAGTATTACAAAAATTCAAAATATTTTCTACAGATAAAAATGAAATTAGTTAGCTACAGGAGTTATATTTTTTCTCAAATACTAAAATTATTTATTAAACAGTGAAGAGGCATATATGGTGCTTTTGAGTAGTCCTGAGGGTCTCTCTGATTCTCCAGGCTCAACCCTGCATACAAGTTACATCTCTATTACAATGAGGGCAAATCAGATGGGATTGATGTTGTGGTTATCTTCTGTCTGGTGAAGACCTAATGTATTTTGGAGGGACCTTTCTCTTTTCTCCCTAACAGATGTTCCTGAGAGAAATAAGATGGGCTTTTGATACTATTTGAGGTATAGGCCTAATTCATTTTAATTGAGGGATGTATTAACTAATTAACTTTATTGAGGGAGAAAGGAAGATAGGTAGGGTTAGAATGTTATTTTGTAGGTGTGAAAAAAAGTGAGATTAGGGTTTAATGGGTGTTTTGAGAAAGGGTTATTTTTAGTTGGTCATGTATATGTTTGAAAACATAAGCTTTCATAACTGGAGTCAGTATCTAGGTGTAGTCATCTGTGCCTAGGATGCATCATCTCCAAGGCAGCCATGTATGTATTAGTTTATTTGGTGAGACAAATTGGTTGATTTTAGAAGGTACTGATTAAGAGATTTCTTAAGGCTGGGTGGGTTTGAAGAGTGCTTTGGCTAGCAACATTAAGAGAGAACGGTAATAGAAGGAAAAATATATGGGGAAATTATTTGAAACGAAGAATTTAACTTTTAAAAAGAGATTTGTTATTTTACTGAGGGGACATGTGTTGCGTTTGTGAGTCATTAAGAGGGTATTGGAGTTGGTTACATCAGAGGAAGTAATATCTGTAGTTTAGCCTGGTGTGAGAGTGTTGCTATTAGATTAATATGTTCATTTCTTAAATATCTTGGTGGAGTTGGTATATGTTTTTGTGGGGTTGGATAAATTTAATGCATTTAAGGTTTCTGATGAGTGTTCTCTCAATTGCCACTTACCTCTGCTCTTACATCTCCTTCACAATGACCCCTCTCCCATCACCAAAGTTGAGCTACCTGACAAACCTAGTGTTTTTGCTTTTATTTTACAACACTGTTTACTGTAGGTAATTTTTATTTTTTCACTTGCATGCAAATCCAATTGAATTGCACCTCACACTTGCAGCAAGTAAGTTTAATTTTAAAAACTATTAATAAAATATATACTGTTCTGTCAAGTGTACCTCATTGGTATCACTGAATGAGTACAATTACGTTTATTTAAAAATAAATTTGTTTTTTTTAAATTATTTCTCTCAGGGGGAATAACAGATACATTTTGCACTCCCTTTTTCCCCAAAAAATTACCAAAGTGGTAAAAATGCTGTCTTTTAACATTTAACAATTATTTAACAAAAAAACAAAACATGAATAATGTATAAAATATATTAGTTGATTCCATGTCTTTAAAATGCAAAATATTTCCTGTATGTACTTGTATATATATGTTAGAATTTATTTAACCGTTGTGTTAATTTATTTTTTAATTAATTAACATTAATAAATAAATTTATTAATGTTAATTTATTCTTTCATGTTACTTCAAGTCAAAAATGTTTTTGTTAATTCTACATCCAATATCTGCAATTAAAATATTTGTGTCTTTGGGTACAGTTTCGGCAGAGTCAACGCGAACTGGAGCAGCTCCGAATTACTAATAGATTACTTGGAGAACAGTTGGAACAGCAAAGTGCAAGTGCTATTGGATCTACAACCACCCATCGCTCATTACTCAATGAAATGGAATGTGATGGTTGTGAAGACAACAAAAGCCAACTTCATTTTGGAATCCCTTCTGACACAGTATGGATACTTATTTTTGCAAAAATAGAATTTATTTATTCAGTATAAATGTGTAATTAAAAACACAATTGATTTCCAAATAATATATAATTTGAAAAATGTTGTTCAAAAATTCTTTTGATAAATTTGTAATAAAACAGAATAAATGAGAAGAGGCAAATTTCCAATAATGTGTATTTGCCAAGAAAGGAAAGTTAAAGACCATACAAACACACACACAACTTTTTTGCTATGAATTTCTTTTCATATTCAATTCTTCTTCTGCTTTATTTGTACTTAAATTTTATTTGTATAAAAATGTAAACAGCTTTTATGATTTTTTTTTTTTAAAAAAACCTAATTTTTGTTTTCTTTAAAAGACTCCTTGATAGTATAAATATCTTGTGTGCAGGAAATCCAACTGCAGCAAGAAGTGGAATCGGCATGTAGAAGGCTGAGAGCAATTTGTATAGAGCTGAAAAGCTGCCAGCAGTCCAATGATGCCAGTATGGCAAGTGCTTCTGGCATGGAATCAGCTTCCAATAGTTCTACCAGCAATGACAGTGGCTATGAACTAGTCAAGGTAATGCAAATTTAAATGCTTTCTTCCAGACAACTGTCTTACTGTTCCATTAGAATACTTATTTTTAAAACGAATAACTTCTAAACAACAAATATTTTTAATATATCTTTTTTTCATGAAATCTAAGAATTTGATGGGCCACATCACATTTCTCCCTATGAAGAAATTATACACAAATTGTATTAAAATAAACAATTTATTGTATTCAGCTTACAATAATACATTCATTCAAGTTGGAATCATAAAATTCTGGAATTATTTGACTTTCAATATTATTTTATTATTGTTTTAATTTCAAAACTGTATGTTTAAAATGTTGGATTCAGAATACTAAAAAAAAAAGTTAGGTAGTTTAATTAGTCCTGAAAAAAATAAAACCCATCGGATGTATCATCCAAAACAAGCCAACTACTGGGGCCAGAGGGGCCAACTACATTTCTGGGCCCTCAGTCCCTCTAAACTTTTTCATTTGCACGACATATCATAGTAGAAAATAAGTAAAACAGATCACAAGTAGAATGAAGTTATAACTAACGATCCAATTAATAAAAACATTTGAGTTTATGCTGAACGTTTTAGAGGGTTGACAGATTGCCTTGTGATGTTATATAACAATTCCCCAAATTATGAGGTGAAAAAGTGGGAAAATCAGAGATTGAACATGTTTACAGGAGCCCCTTTCAAAATTTGCAGGCTTTCCTTGCCCTCCCTGTGTGTGATGTAATTGTGAAAGTGAAAAGAAAGTAAACTTAAGTCTGTTCCCTTAGACTGGGCGACTCTCTGATCTGGTGGACGAACTGTGCTCACTCATTAAAGCGGGCAAGGGTCACAGTCGCACAAGCTCTACATCTAGTGGCATTGGCCTGGAGCTGGAGCTGGAGGCAGAGCTGCACAGGGCGAGAGAAGCTCTAGAAAGGAGTGAACGTGCCCTGGAAGAGCTGCAGGATCAGTTCAAGAGAGCTCAGGAGCAAGTGCAGGATCTCCAGAGCAAGGTACTAAGGCATCAACACACAAACACTTTGGTTGTATACGTGGTAACAAGTAGACATTAGATTTTTAGGCACCTAAAAGTAAGGTTGTTCTTAGGTGCCTTAAATGTGTTCTTACAAGATGAAAGTAAGTTAAGTAATTTTTTATGTAGGGAGACTTAATTGACATGAAAATAATTTTATCACAAACATTTTATTATTCTTAAAATAGGATAAAGAGCATTAGTATGAGCTATTAAAAGAGACACATCTTCAAACATTTCAATTGTAAATAAAACGTAAAATTATAAACCCTAAAATGTCAAAGATTTTTTTATAACATTTACAATTTTACACCCAAAGATTTTTTACAACAATTTTAACCCAGAATAAGATCTTCTCAGTGTGACTATTGTGTGTTTTAATACTGGAATATCAGGGAAGGTGTTAATGATTTCTTCCTCTTCTGATGCAGAATGCAACCTGTGTAATCAAGAATTTTTATTTAATATGGATTAGTGTGGATTTCAGCTTTAGGTCCAGGAAAGCTTTTGAATTTATTCAATGCAGTTTCAAATGCACCAAAAATGCATTTTTAGACTTTTGCAGGGCAAACGGCATTTTCAAGTTCTAATAGTGAAATGACGATTTTTAAGTACTATTTATGATGTTCCTAGATATTGCTCCCTATTAACTTAAAATATAGTATTCTGTTTTTGTATTAAAAAATGGCCTTAAAATTATGATTTCTCGCATTAATTGTATCAACTACAGATGAACTTGGCAACTAATGAAGGAAGGTAATGATTGAAGAGAGTAGTGGTAAAGGGTAGTGGATAAACTATTTTAGCATTAACAAGCAGGTGGCATGATCATGTTGAATCATGTTAAAAGTTGATAGTGCAAAAACAAACTCATTAAGGTTGTGGGCATGTAAGGGTGAGAGCATATGAGCATGTTTAGACTTGTTTTCTGGACTACTAAGAGTAAATATAAATAATCTGTTGTTGGATTAGTTCATGTTTCAACAAACTAATTAAGTTTAATATTATACTACATTCAGTTCATATTCAGCATTCCAATGATACAGGTTTTGTTATTTCATTTCTGGAATATGGGTTGCAGAGATTGCATAATTTCTCCTGACAGCCTCTGCTATATATGTGTTGAATATGTAGTAAAAAGTCAACAAAGAAGCATACTTGAGTATGTGAAGAAAGTTTATTTTGTGTATTTCAAACTAAAACTTGGAGATCAAACACGGGCTGTGCACAAGGTGGGCAGAAGATGTGAGGAATATCATTGTTTGTGGTTTAAGGGTAAGAAAACCTCATTTTGTTTTGGCCTTCCTATAATATGGCATGAACAGAAAAATCATAAAATGGACTGTTACTTCTGTTTGGTAGACAACAAAGAATTTAATAGAATAAATAAAAAATCTTATCCTAAATTTGACTCGGCTATTCATCCAGAGTTCCATGGTTCTCAAATACCAATTCCACAGCCATTTTCTAATTTAAATGACATCCTGAGTGAGTCAGAGGACTCCGATGCATTAGCTCCTCAGAACGAATCTAGTTCAGATTTTTATGTTCATGAGGAACCTTCAATTTTTTTCTCAAAGTGAGCTCAATGACCTAGCAAGATACTTAGGTCTTTCAAAAGATGCAGCCGAATTAAAAAGGATCAAAGCAAAAAAAACAAACCTTCTATCACCTGGGACCCCATTTTTATGGTACAAATTTAGGCATCAAGAGAGAGAGATTTACTCAGTTTTTCTCCAAAGAGGGAAATCTGGTTTATTGAAATGATGTTCATGGGCTCATGAAGTGCTTTGAAATAGTACATAATTCATCAGAATGGTGTATATTTGTTGATTTGTCTAAAACTAGCCTCAAACCAGTCTTGCAACATTATGGAAATGTATTTGCATCTCTTCCTAAGGGAACCTCAGTTCATCTAAAAACGATGACGATAATTGTTAAGAAAATTAAATATCGAGAGCATCAATGGATGGTTTGTAGAAATTTCAAAATATTAACAACGTTGTTTGGTCAGGAGGGGTCATTATACAAAATAACGTTGCTTTTTTTTTTGTTTATGATATGGTGGAGCCACATAACTGCACTGGAGGAAAAACTGTTTGCCCTACTCAAGACAATTTAAACCCCAGTGAGAAAAATGTCATTAATATGACCTTATTTCCTCCAGAACAAGTATTATTATCACCTCTTCATATAAAATTGGGGCTTATAAAACAATTTGTCAAATCACTGCCAAGATATAGGAATTCTTTCATATATCTTGTGTTCCAAGTTCCCAAAACTTTCCGAAGCCAAGTTAAAAGAGGAAGTTTTTACTGGCCCAGACGTTAAAAAAACACCTTCTAACTGATCCCCTCTTTATGGAAACAATAGGAGACAAGGAAAAAGAAGCATGGGACTCTTTCAAGAATGTAGTGCACAAACTTTTGGGGGATACTAAAGACCCTGACTACAAAACAATTGTACAACACATGCTGGCAGCACATGAAGCTCAAGGATGCAAGAGGAGGTTAAAAGTTTATTTCTAAAACTCCCACATTGACTATTTTCCTGAAAACTTAGGAGCTTATAGTGAAGAACAAGGTGAAAGATTTCACCAGGATGTCTATGATTTTGAAAGATGTTTCCAAGGACAATACGGTGTCAGTATTATAGCTGACTACTGTTAGATGCTCAATCAAGAAATTAAAGAAGGAAACCAGAAACGAGTTCAGAGAGGCATCAAAGAAAAGAAGAAAAGGTTTCACAAGACACAAAAATAGACCTAAAATAGTGTTTAAATAGCAGAAACAATTTCTTGATTACTTGTAAGAAAATAAACATGTTTAGTTCACTGTAAAAAATAAATTTATTATTTGTTTCAGTTGACAGTCTGTGAAGCAGAATTGTCAGGTACAAAGGAAGAACGTGATAGAGCTAGAGCTGATATGGAAAACTCTCACCTTGCTCGTGATGAGCTGCTTCGCAAAGCATGGGAGACTCGTGATGGAGCTGTTGCTCGTAAGAATCATGTGGAGGTGGAGCTTGCCAGAACGCGAATAGATGTTATGCAAGCAAACAGTCAACTGTTGGAGGCCATTCAACAGAAGGTGGAACTGAGTCAGCAACTTGAACAATGGCAGGTAAGTGTCAGATGACAATGGCAGGTAAATGACAGAATACATTCCCAAAGTTGTGTTGGGGCTTTTATTAGGTACATCTCACTGGTGCAATAAAATGTAAAAAAATTAAAATGTTGAATGAAAATAAGAGAATGATAAATTCAATAACAATAATGATAATAAAGTATGTCAAATCTTACAATTAACACAGTGAAAGTGCAACCAAAGAGAAGCGACATTAAAATGATGCAACAGATTTACTTTAAACTTAACAATGTTTATTAATACTTTTCAATTTTGCAAATTGTATGATATTATCTTAATAAAAAAAACAACTTGTTTTGTATTTAAGATGGACATGCAGTTGTTGCTGGATGACAATATGCGCCAAAAGTTGACCACACAGGAGCAAAGAAATGTTGCACCAACCACAGGAACAGGAGCAACAACAGCAGCAACAACAAAGAGCACAAACAAGCCATCTAAACGATTATTTGGATTTTTCCAACGATGATGAAATGTGACACTGAAGTGAAATTCAATAGTGATTTTGAGTCCTATTTTTGATAACCTCACATCACAAAACAGAATTCACGTGGGTCCCACATGTTTCCTAAGAAAATAATTCCCATGTTTTGATCATTTCATTCAATTTTTCTTGAATGAAATAAACAATCCAGAGAGTGCCTCAAATATTAGAAACAAAATTATGTTGCAAAAAAAATTACATTCAAAGACACGACATTTTGAAACAAAGTTTAACCACTGAAGCTTGCATACTAAGTGCTAGCAATGCCCAGATGTCATACATTTATAAGAACACATTCTAAAACAAACATTAAAACATCAGGAAATCATGTACAGAAAGTCCTGTCAAAATTGGTTATTGGCAATAAGTGACTTAGGGGATACGAGTGCAATGTTTCCCAAACTCAAAATTTTTATAAAAAGAATAACTCAACTACAATAAAGCCATCTAACAACATACACCCCGTAACGTTGTATGAATTCTCTACAAATAATATATAAATAAATTATATTTGTGTTTTTATATGAAAATTTGGAAACTGCATCAAAATTTTCCAAGCACAAAACAATAACAATAACAATTTTACCAAAATCAGTGAAGCATTGGATTCCAATGCAATGTAATGTAGATGTGCTTGTATTCTAAAATTATTTTGGACATATTGTAAATTTGGAGTATCTTTTCTATACTTGGTAAAACAAACTGATTCTACTTCTATTGTAAATATATAGTAGCCCCTACTACATTTTTAATGGCATTTTTCTTACACTATCTTTTACAAGTACTAGAAATGAAAGTACTGTTTTTCAGTTATACTCTGACATAAATATATAGAAAATATACTACACAGATCCCCCAAAGACTCAATCTTCTTTGGAAAGCAACTTTTCAATAATTTGTACCTGAAATTGATTTAACAATTTACACAGCAGGTCTACTTAAATCCATCACAGCAGAGTATTTGATTTGGTTTGATTTGATTTGTAGTTGGAATAAATTACTGCACAATCAACATTGGACCTTAATTTGCAAAAAACAACCACTGAGGTGCAGTGAATGAGGCACTAATTTTTTTTATTGCCATACAAAAAGGCAAACAAAGTATTTATCCTCTCTCCATTGCTCCTTGATCAATGAATGTTTTCAATGCATGCAGTAATTATACAAATCTGGCAGTTCATTCATATTTCTATGAATCAGCTATAAAGTTGCTAGTCCTTATTGCCAAGAGTTTGGCATATAAAATATTGCTAAATTTTCATTGAAGCATATAAATTACAAAAGAAAAAGAAAAACCTAAGGTATTAATTTCGTTTAGAGAGTTTTAAGAAAAGGTGAGTAAAATATATTACTAGTTTTTAACTTACGATTCTATTAATGGAATGTAAAATTATTTAAGTAATACTTGATTCTTTTCAACTTATTTGGATGTAACTGTTCAGATTATTTAATTAGATTATAGTGAAATGTTTTTTTGAATGCCAACTTTATCCTTCATTGTGTACTTTGTGCACACATTTTGGGGTGTTGTGTGTATATGTTTTCCAATGTTACTGAGTGCTACACATGCATGTGTATGCAGCAGAAAGTAATAAAAATGCATTACTCACTATTGTTTAGATTGTACTGAACTTTAATGTAGCAAAATAGAAATAGGTAAATTTTAGACTTTTCGGAATCTTGTTAATCAAATTAAGATTTTAGAAAATGAAAGTTAAGACACTTACCACAATCAGATTTAAGATCCCTTTCATATTCTGAATACTGGGAAACATTTTCATTTATTTTTATACTTTCTGCAGCAGAAAACTAAATTTGTTGTTACATATATTGTGTACTTGTATGTAAAAAGTTTTGTTTATTTTTTTCTTTTTTCTTGATGTTTTGAATTACATAGTTCAAGTTGATATTTAAAACAATTGTTGTTACGTATAAAAACTTTATGAGAAAATTACCTATTTATGAAATGTGACCAGGTCACATTTTTTGTAGATATAACATGTAAATATAAATAATATACCACCAAGTGCAATTACAGTTAACACGTCCATGGAAGAGAGCTTTAAAGTGTACATTTATTAAATAAAGAAATAAGTTTATTTTAAATATGTATATTATTTTTTACACCATCCATTCCCCCCTCCCCCCACAGAAATGACTAACAATAAAAAATGTGGAATTTTAATGTTTTATTAATTTTATGAGCCGATTGCAATGAGATTTTACAACATTATGAAGAAAAAACATATCGTAATTGTGTAAGAATACACATTGTGATGAATTGTAGTTGTTTTTAACAGTGTTGAGCACCCCCACCCCACACACACACACTTCTCTCTCTGTCTCTTCTCTTTGGGGGGGGGGGAAACAAGCATTCGCTGGATTAATAGCTAACAGCATTAACAACTTATTCCCCAGGATCCAAACGTGTCTGAGCCCCAAAATTTACGAACAAAAATGGAATTACTAATCTGAAGAACAAAAGTAGTTCAGTTCAGTGTTGTACTGAACTCTTGAGGATATAAATGCAATACCAAGAAACAAAATACAAATTTGTCTTGGTTCCATATTGTAAGGATAATGGGGCACCTTAAATAAAATTGAAGAACGGAATCGGAATTTAATTTATGTTTGAACTGTTATTATTGCAAAGAATACTCGTGTTTAATACAGGTCGAAAAGGTATAATGCACAGCACAAGACTGAATCACATTTGACAATGAATGACATTTATTTTTCTTGTTCATAAACAAAATGTTTCCAACATAAAGAAAAACAAATAATTTCAATATCAAATTAAAATTCAGCCACCCATATTGCTGTCCTTAAACCCACACGAGATTACATTAGTTATCACAGTAGTAGTGTTATATTTTTCTATCATAAGTTTTCTTCAAAATTTTTAGGTATAGTCATTTGCGTTTTTAAGCATTTAATTTAAAGTTTCGATACTTTACCTTTTGTGAGACGCAGCGCATTGTATTAGTCTTTTGTCGTAATATCAACCTGCAACATCTTTGACCTGGGAACATTCAATTGTAATGCATTGTGATGCCATTGCCCATGCTACTACCTGTGCTACTACCAACTTTCGGAAACGTATCTGTACTTGTATTCACGTAGAAAGACCCTAACCTAACCTTGTAATAATATAACGTTATTTTCTCTAAACTAAAGCAAACATGAAGGAAAAACCATACAGGATGTTTACAAAACAGTTTCAAATTTCAAAACCACTATAATTTGAAATATCAGATTCAAAATGCAATATTGCAGTATTACAACTAGCAGATAATCATCTTCCCCATACGTCACATACAGTTTTTACTACTTTTTTTGACTAAATAAATCTAAATCTAAAGTTACAAACGAGTGTGCGGAATCTGAGCACGTCGGCGTTCTGTGTGCGGAAGACGGGGCAGAAGAGCGAAGAAATGGCTGCGTACGAGCGTTTCCCGGTGCCAGAAGAGAAAGCAGGAGAGAAGGAACGAGATGTTTGAATTCTGGATGGGAGTTGGTACAAGCGGAGCGCGAGGAAACTGTGTATAGCGGGGTACACGAACCGGAGACGACAGAATCGCGTTGAACAAATCTCAACTAAGTGTTACGCGTCGGCGTTCGCCAAAGTTTGTCAGAAATAAAGGATAAGATCACGAAACCCGGCGACAGTGATAGTTTTCACACCCAAAGGTGTAAATGTTGTCAGTCGCTGACTCGCACATCCCGCCGAATTGAAGCAGGCGCACCGAACTGTGAGAACATCTGACCGCGTGAGAGCGTAGGAGTCACTATGTATTTGGACCTTCCTCAGGGCGTAATGCGCGGATATGGAGAGAGAAATTTGGCCTAAAGAGAAGTTGCGGCCTACGTCGGAGAGACGTTAATATAGGGTGCAGATAAAATGGCCAGGAAATTCCTAGTGTGGGCACAATTCCACAACAATTCATGTTCTATCGGGAAGCACAAGTCTCCGGGGTGGGCTCCTGAGCTTTTCGCTTTTAACCTCAGCCCCCGCCACAGCACATGTACGACAACGAGCCGATATGCGGGTCCAGCCGGAACCCAGTCTGTCCTCTCGGCAACCTTCCCATTCAATGCCTGAGTTGGGTCGCCCCGCTAAATAGGAGCTACTAGCTTTACAGGCCAGTGCCGGCCAATATCACCGTGTGATGACGCGTCACTCACATGTACCAGGACACTGAGTCACTGCCACGACGAATCCGAGAGCCCAACTAAGGTCCGGGCGGCTCGGAGCTCCCACCCCGTCTGAGCACTGTCTACACCGTTAGGCTAGCGACGCGAGTACCGCGGAGAACCTACGCAACCTGATGGTAGGTAATTTCCCGCCGGATCTTTATGTGGATTCCAGAGCGTTCCTAAGAACCTCCTTCACCCAATCCTGCCCACAGATTGTCATGCCAGGGACTCAATGTGACTGGTGATCTACCGCGTTTATCCGGCAAACAGGGGCTTGATCATTGCCTCACTGCCTCCGCCTTGAAACTAACGGTGTGAGTTGCACCGTGAAACTGATGGTCCGGGTGGTCGACTACAACTTTCCACCAGAGACCATGCCTACCCACGCACATACGATCCCCACTGCGAGGCATAAAATATTCAGCTGGGAAAGCGGCCACACCTCCGCAGCGCGCCTGTGCGCGTAGACGGCTTATCTGTATTTTTTTTTGGTGTTTGCACGGACTGAGTACGTGCGCTGTGTCGATTTAATGATAAGAAAGAGAAGATTTGGGCTGATAATAGTAGAAGAGGAGGAATTTTCTGCATGCGCTTTTCTAGGAATGTTTTAGATTGTGTGCTAGTAATCTATTTGTGATTTATTTCTAGGTAGTTTGTGATTTATAGATGTTGCATAAAGCGAATATCGGTACGGAATCTTTTTGTTCTTGACTTTGATTTTTTAATGAAGTACTGCTGGTTTCAATGAAATAGTGGGACTAGACGGGGATTTTGAAAGATGTTGATTCTGCTAGTTACTAATTCATAAATTACATTCGTAATAGTTTTTAACTTGCTTAAAAGTCACCGTAGATTGTTCCCGATTCGGGCCTGAAAGCTGTTCTAATGAATCGGTTTTCTGGTGGTTTTCCGTGAAAGGTTTGCTCGAGCGGTGGTGGCCCAGGTTGCGCAGGGATAGATCTCTGCACTTCTAATGCGTGAGATATACAGTAGAATCTTCGTGCCCACTCTCAGTTTTGGCGCTCTTAATAGTGGGTCGAGACGAGCGACACGGGGCTCGATCTTTTTAGCTGCTTCTGCGCACTGCTCGTGCCATGTAAGCTTCTGATCAAATTTGACGCCTAAATAAGTAATTTTTTCCACGGGACATTTTTTCATCGACTTGTATAGGGAGTGGTAGGTCGTTTCGTTTCCATGTGAACATAACTTGCTAGGCATTTTGTGTTTCAGTGTAATGCCGTTTGTTTTGCACCACTTAGTGAATTTGTCGCTTTCTGAAGGCGGCTGACGGCCCTTGAGGCCCTGAGGGCCACGTAAGGGCATCGGCGTACAGGTATTCAGTAATGCCAGGCGTTTGCGGGAGGTCGTGGAGGAATAAGATTCAAAGTAGTGGTGAGAGGGCTCTTGAGGTCATCCTACTTGAATTAGGCGAGGAGAGGAGAGTTGGGATTGGTAGCAGGTTTGAAAAGTTCTATCGGGGAGGTAGCTCGTCAGAAGTAAATAGAGGCTCGAAGGAATAAACGTACAGATTTTTTCCAACAAGTGCGATGATTAACCTTGTCAAATTGATAAGAAAAGTCAAAAAAGATTGCAGGGAGCGAGGATTTGAAGGAGAGAATAGATGCTTCCATGGCTAATCGATATGTTTGTAGCGCCGACGGGCAGACCTTCGTAAAACCGAATCGTATGCTTCTTATTGCGGATTTTTTGTCTAGTTTGCTTCTTAGGTGTGGCAGTAGAAGTCCTTTGAAAACTTTTGAAGTTTGTGATAACAAGTTAATGGGTCCGTAGTTGTTTGCATCCTGTGGTCTTTACTCGGTTTTTGAATTAGTATTACTGTGGCGTTTTTTATGCTGTCGAAAAATAACAAGTGCGCAGGCAAGCATTTAGGATTTGATGTAGAGTTTTGATGGCCCTCCGATTGTAACAATGGCCGTGTCTATTTCTGTTATTGTCGCATGATCTATGAAAGAGTTGGGGTATTTATGCGCGTGTGCGGTATTGTTCGTCACACTGCTATGGCCGTCCCACCGCCCTGTCTATCGTTGCTCTATCATTCCCGAAATATGGCATCCTCGCAGACTGAAGTTACGGTTACTTGGGAGAAAAGTTTCTTGAAGGAGATGAATTTGAATATTGTAATCCTCATAGAATTTTTCAAGAAGTTTCGTACGGATACGATACCATTAATGTTCCATAAAACGTGGTATAATCGATTCTTAGCTATCGTAGCCATTTAAATAGCGTGTACAATAATAATAAATGCGTATAGAGCTTTTGTTATCTTGTCACCTGGGACCATTGAGGAGAGATACAATATATCTCTACTCTATGCCTGGGACCTTCATTATTTCGATCGCGGCTTTGATTGCAGTTGTTATTTTTGAAAAGATAAAACTTTTTAATAGGGTCTACAGTTTCTTTCAGATCAGTGAGCTGTTTAATTGTTGACATTCTTCAGTCGTATTTTCTTTAGCTGTGCGAGCGTTGTTGCAGTTATAACAGTAGATAACGTAAATTCCCTTCCTACTGGGCTGTGCATTGTTGCTTGCGCGCCTGCGCAGCCGTTTTTTGTCCCCATGCGAGACAGGCAGGCACTGGGAAACGTGATCTTTATTTTGGCTCTTCAGAATGGATCTTGTAGTTTCATAGGTATTTTACAGTGTTACCACATGTGTTTAGAGGGATTCCGCCATGTTCGTTTCATTCTCCGACGAAAATCCTCTGAACTAGTTTTAAATTACCCGCCTAAATCCGCTAAACGTAAAATAACTTCTTTTTCCATATTTAAATATTGTATTAATTTATTCTATTAAAACAAACGATAGAAAATCATGATAGAAAAGGGCAAAAGCTTATGAATGCATGAAATAGATAAGGACAATTGCTTATTCTTGGTCATAGCCGTTGTTATTGGCGTATTCGAGCCCCAATATTTTAAAATGATAATAAAGGACGCACTTATGTAGACTGAATTGTCTGTCTTTTATTATATTTTAAAATGTTTCTGCTCGAACACGCTATGTGTCCAGGCCTTAATAGTGAAGATTTGAAATTCCGCTTATTTTCCGCCGTTTATTCCACTGTCCGCGAAACTAATTTTTTTTCCGTCGTACGAGTTCAAAATCCGCTGAAAACGGCGGGAATTCCGCCGATATGGCATCACTGGTATTTTATGTCACGCATTTTTGTGAGGTATTATACTCTCTCTCTGGTGATGTGTTGTTCACTTCTAGGGCATATAGCCTAGCAAGTTGAAGTTTTGCGGGCCGAATTTTTTTTTAATTCCCCATGTGGGTGCACTGTTGTAATGCCATGTGCTTCGATTTCTTCTTTAATGCTCTCGTATGGTATGTTCTGATCTAGACCTGTCGTATAATTAATCTGTGGCGGTGTTCCTCTGTGGCGCGGTGGTAGTATTATTTTAGTTGTGTCTTTTAGCATCTCATTTAGGAGTTCGTCAATTTTGGCGACGTCGAGTAATGAACCTGGTTCCCCTCCACTCGGGTGATCGGCCCGTGGGCCGTACAAGGGAGCGGGCTCCCCGGGCCCTTAGCAGGAAAAGCGGGGACCGCGACCGGGCGTCATGGTAAAACAAAAGCTTCCGTTCTCGTGGAGACGTAGGCCCATTGAGGTTTCTCTAGATGTTTGAGAATCTCCACAGCCTCTTTTATCCTCCTCCGGCTAGGAGGGGGGTGTTATCAAATGCAACGGCGTGGCCAGTTTTCCATGCGTGGAGGGATTCTTCCGATTTATACATATTATTGTACTTGTAATGGGAAAGTGTTCACGGAGGCGTCCCGCATCGCCAATGTAATTGGGGCCGCAACTGTACGGGATCTCATATACCCCTGAGGACATAAGAGGAGGGATGCGATCTTAAAGGCGTGTAAGTGTTGCATCGATATACAGACGGTCTACAAAGCTCAGGAAAAATCTCGGGCAAAAGCTTATATGCATTAAAGATTAGTCAGATAAAGTTAGAGTCAATTCTTGGTACTAATAATTGTAATCATAGAAAAAGCATCACTGTCAAAATAAAGTATAATTTAATTTCAATAATATTTACAACGAACAATTAATTTTTATTATTCTAATTACCAGGTGAAATGTGTGAATTAATTCATAATGAGTAATTCATCTTTATCTTTACAATCGAACAATGCATTTAACTTGGAAAGTTCTGCACTTAAGTTTCAATAACATATTAAAAAATGTAATATTTTGATTGATAACATTAGTATGTTATGCTTTATTGCATTGGTATATATTTGGAAAGATGCATCATTAGGAGTGAATTTTCAAATTTGTCAAAAAGCAATAAACCTCCATTATAAAAAATGCCTATATTTTTTTGTATAACATGATTATAAATTTATAAAAGAATCAAAATTTATTTTGGAAACAAATTTTTCAAAGCAGTTTTGCAGTTGGCAATATGCAGTGTTGCAATTCTGACATCATACAGGAAAGACAGGTGCTGAGGATGGGTGCCGCTGATGATGAGCAGTGAGGACGAGCGATAAGGATGGTTACTTGAAACAAGCGATGAAGATTGATACAGGCGGTGAGGCAAGGAAAGCACTCAGGATGGTCACAGAGGACAGGCAGAACGGCACGCAGGGAGGACAGGTGTGCCATAAAATGCCTTATCATGAACAATTTCGTACAATAGGAATGATTGTTTATAATGCAGGTATACAAAAAAGGTATTGTGTCTCATCGTCAACTGAATTCAGTTACACCTGTGAACCACAATAGGGTCATTATATTCTTTGAGTTTAGTGCTAGAGTATGTCCCCAAGGATGCCACTTGATACCAGAAACAATGATATTCCAAAGTTCAGATTCAGGAGTTTGTACTACCGATGCCCCACTGGCAGGTGTCCACAAGCAAATATTTGTGCTTGCAGAAACTGCAGCCAGTCGCAACGAACTTGGATCCCAAGCTACATCNNNNTAAAATGGATTCTACCCATCCTACAATAAACACCTTACATTGTTATAACTAATAAATTAAAGAGGTTCACTTTTACCCTGTCAAAGAAATAAAATGTAATTCAACAAAGAAAAGAATAAATATGCAAATAGCAAATCTTAATACATTTTTTTTCGTTTTCCTTACAGCTTCAAACAAAACCTTAGATTGGTAGGCATGTTACTATGCATTCAACTATTTTCTCTGTGCCCTCTTTTCTTTCAACATTCATTTCATTAGAACCTCTCAAAGAATGAAACACTTAGAGAAGATGAAAAGTCTTTTTTAAAAGAGGAAGTCTTTTGTAAAGTAAATTCAATTTTTCTAAGAAAATTAAAGAGTTGACATGTGCATGTCCCTCTTCTACAAATAATATAGGTCTTTTGAGAATTAATTATTTCAGATATACATTCACCTATTTAAATAAAGAAATAAAACAATAAAAGGAGAAAGAAATGAATAACATGCTTAACACTATAGTCATATTCACCACTTACCCACAATAGGTTTATCAAAAGATAAAAATGTGTGCAGAATGCCTGCTTGCACATTCCAAATCCACAAAGTAGCTGGCATAGTTTCACAACTGGACACAAGGAAGTGCCCACATGTACTAAAATTATTCAACCATACTCCACAGTGGTATGTCAGTTCCTTGGGGCACTTTGCTCGAGGGGTGATTGACACTGGGCGCACTGCCACTACCTTAACTGAAAGTCATGTTCATATTACAAAAAGGGTACACCTCCATCTTAGTCACAACAAATTTCTTAAGATTAAAGAAAATTAAAAGAAGATTAAAGAACTACACAGAAATTTAAGATTTTGTTTTTTATGTCCATTGTTTGTATTTAAACAATCATGATATATTTGTTTTGAATTTTTTAACTTGTTGCTTCACAGCATTCTACAATATAAACACCTTTTCATTTAGGACATATACTTTATGGAGTTTTCAAACACATTTACATTTTATGGAAATTACAAAATTATTTCAACTGAATTTTTACTTTCTTGTATACATACTTACATACTGAGCAATATACATAGTGTAGAGAAATGAAATGTTACTGAAAATTGATTTTGAGATCTCAACAGAAATGCGTGTTTTGGGGTCCTCTGGTACCAAAAAAGGTTTTTTCAAAACATTTGCCTGTCTGAGTTGTCTGTAAACAACGCTAGCACCTGAACTGGGCATAGAAGTTTTTCTAAATTCAATAAAACCCTAAGGATATGGTCTCATTTGAAACTCTGTGATTTTGAAAAACATCAATTTTTGGGGGTACTTTACATTAAGCCCCATGGACAATTTCAAAATTTTCTCAAAAATGGCTCCAAATTTTGTCTTAAAAATTTCATGTAAGAATAGAGTGAAATGCATTCACGAAGATGACACAGGTCTAATTTTTACTGTTAAATCTAAAGTTTTGAAAATGGCAAAAGTTAGAATTTTTTTTGCCGTCTTCCTACAGCCACAAAATTGAAGATATTTTTCTTTGAAGTAAAATTTGTCCTCCATAATCAGTTCTTTCATTAAGATCATGCATACTTTTTTGAATATTTTAGTAGTTTTCATGTGATATGTGGAATATTAAAAAATAACAAAAACAGCTCAAAAATATTTCTTCATATTCATATTCAGAAACAGTCAAATGCTATTTTCTCAAAAACAGCTAAAAATTGTTTCATTACACATTTTTTATGGATAGCACTAATTATGCTGTTTAAGATGACATAAAAATAATTTTGCTGCATTCTTTTTTTCTTTAAAAATCACACTAATATAATTGTTTTGAAATATCTCTAAAGCCATTAATATGCACAATACCAGTGATGTGTATACATTATTGCATTGAAGAGTGGAAACGCTTCAAATGACTTCCAACGGTTTTTCAAAAATTCAAACTTGTTCTGTGAAACAGAACATTGAATTTCGCATTTGCAGTAATGTTTAAATGCCATTTACTTACAAAAAGCTCCACAGTTTGCAATCAAAATTTAATGAAAATATGGAAATTTTCATTGAAAAATGTAGGGCTATTTTTAAGAAAATGTTTAAGTGTTACTGTAAATGTGAAATTTGAAGCAGTTTTTCGCAGAAAACTTTTGAGTTTGAGAAAAACGTTATTGAAAGTGATTTGAAGCACTTCCACTAGAAATGCAACAATGCAATCAAATTGCTGGAAATGTGCATATGAGCAAGAGACATTTCAAAGAATTACATTTGTATAATGTTTGAAAAAATAAATGAATACATTAAAAAGGCTATTATGTCACCTTACAGATTGGATTTAGCACTATCTGTAAAAAGTTGAAAAAAAAGAAAGAAAAAATCTTGAGCTGTTTTTGATAAGAAGCTGCTATAGCATTTCTGAAAATGCAGAATTTTGATCTAATTTTCTCAGAAAACTTTTGATTTTTCCAGAAACTTTATAAGACATCTCTAAATCAATTATATCTACAAATCCCCATTGACAATAATAATGACATGAGAGAGAGGTGTCAAAAAAAAAAAGGTAATTTTTTAAAAAGAAAAGAATGGGGAATAATTGTGTTTATTTCATCTTATACAGTACATTTAGATTACTATCCCTATCAAAAATTTAAACAAAAAATTTGGAGGCATTTTTGAGAAATTTTGGTTTTTCATATGTTTCAATAAGGCACATATTTCAGTCGATATTGTGTGTAAACACAAACATGGAAAATGTAAGTTAACATGGAAAGTTGGACCTACGCTATATTGAAGGGTATTTTGTAATCTTATTACAAGAAATATTTTTAAAAAAATTGGAGGCATATTCGAGAAAATTTTGAAAACATCACAGGACTTTATGTAATGCCCCCAAAAATTAAAGAAGTCATTTAAAATCATAGAGCTCGAGTGAGGCCAGGTCGACCAGGGACTATCCAGTTTGAAAAAATTCTACGCATTGTTTAGGCACTGGGTTGTTCACAGATGAATGGGCATTTGGAAAAAAGATCTTTCGATATCAGAGGATTCCAAGACAGCATATTCATTGACACAAGATATATTTCCGTTGAAATCTCAAAAATGATTTTCCAGCATCATTTACAATAACCTTTCTCTATAATTATGCTACATTAGTATATATATATATATAGATATAGGACTAATGTACATAATAAAATAATCAACCATTTTAACGTCAGGTTTATTCCAGTTTCTTTTAGCACTTTTTGAACAAAAAGATAAAGCAAAACTTTAAAGTCGTTTTGGAGAAAATCTTTACTCAACATTATACAAAATTGACTAATATTAAAAAAAAAACTGCATTGCACATAACATTAATTGAAGAACTAATTATAGAGGACAAATTTTATTTAAAGAAAGACTTCTATTTTCAATAATACAGTTACATGAAGGGGTTCAAAAAACTTCCAATGTTTGCAAGTTATGAAAATTCAGAATTAACAATAAAAATCAGATCTACACCACCTACATACATGTATTTCATTCTATTTTGATACAACAACAACAACAACAAAATAAAAAAAACTATAAGAAAATTTTGAAAATGTACCACAAAATGTATGTTAAGTATCCCCCAAACTTAAACAATATTTTACAAAATTACAGGGCATGAGCTAGTTATTGATCATGAAATATTCATTTAGGGAAACATTCTCATGATCAGTTAAAAACAGATGGCCAGACAGAGGGAGAAAAACAAAAACACACATGCACCACTTTCGGTATCATGGGACACCAAAATAAGTATTTCCATTGAAATCTCAAAAACCATTTTCTGCTGCATTACATAACTACAATACAGATATTTCATGACATATAGATATGCATACAACAAATTAAAAAATACCTGGAATGTTGGCATTCTGATTTGAGCAGATATTACTGAGTTACATTTTCTCCTTTCTATGATTACACTTACATAAAGAGTGATATATCTTTACCACTATTAATTATGGTTTTTTTACTTTTAGAAGAAAAATATACAAGAAAAAAATCACAGGAAATGAACTCACATATTGATTTATAGCAAGAAGAATCATTATTATTTTTTTCCCTTTCTGGAATAGATGAATCACTAGGAACTAATATTTCTTTGTAGACTGTGCACACAGAAGAATCAATTCTTGCTGTATGCTCAAATACATTAAGTTGGCTCCAAGTGATATGATTCAACAACCGAATCTGAAATCAGAATTTAAAAAGAGTTTGACACTGTTTTCAAAAAATCTGGAGGGAATTTGTGCCGAGATAGAATTTTATAAAGAATTTACAAATTAAATTTCACTCATAAAATCCAGGTCACAAATGAAAGCCACTTAGTTTTCAATCTGGTAAATATTTAAATATTAGTTATGTAACTTTACATCATGGAATTAATTTTTCAAAAATTTCTTTCAAAAGTTACAAAACATAATATACATAAAATTGTTACTTAACAACTATATACATCAAAATTGGATAATTAATATGATTGTTGCTTTACTGTCAATTCTTACAAAACTGTTTGATTTATATACATTATACTTCTAGGCAATGTAAAGGAGATACTTTAATTTCATTACAATTTCAATATCAAATAACAAACTGACCTTTCCGTCATAGCAGCCTAGAGCTAAAAATTGTCCTGATGGAGACCATGACACTGTCTTCACGCCCATCGATTGTCTTTCAAAAATACAGACGCCATTTTTCAATAAAGAAACAATAAGTACCCTACATATGTCAACTCTCCGGTCCCAAACGCAAATGGTGTTGCTATCAGGTGCCCAAGATAAACCTCCAATTATTTCTATTTTGTCACATGGATAGCGCTGAAAGGAATTTCAAAATAAGTTAAACATGAACAACCAGAGTCTTTCTTCAAAATGGAGTGGCAATACCTTTGATAAGTGCCATGAAGTTGAGGAGAATGTAGCAACACAAAATGAACTTTCATGTTGTTCTATTGCTGCAAGTAACTTGCCATCAGGACTGAATTCTACCACTGAATTAATCACAGACTTCAGATTGTAAATGTACTTAACTGACAGATCTGAGAGGGACCAAATGCACACCCAAACCTAAATAACACAATATTACCATCTGTAAAACATTTTCTTCAAGCAATAGTATAAACTATATAATACTATCTCTCTTACATTGAAATTTGCTACTGTTAATATATGTCTACTGTCTGGGCTCCATGTTGCCTGTTTAATTCCTACATCACATTCTTTGATTTTACATTTCCACTTTGGAAACTGTAGTGAAAGCACCTGCACAATTCCACTTTGATACAGAGCACATAATATGAATTTAGAATCTGGAGACCATTCGATGTACTGTAACAGTTCAAAACTATATAAATTATAAGTAATATGATATAAATTTTGACATTATACATCCGAAACTAACCTGAACAATATCTACTGCGGGAAACGTTCGAACTATTTTACTACTTCGAACATTCCGAACATAAACATTGTTTTGGAAAGCATATGCAATATATTTTCCATCCAATGAAAACTTAAAAACATCTTTTTCAACGCGGAAAACCTCGGAAAAACTCATTTTACTCCATTACATTAAATCATGCAATTTGTCTCGAGACGCCAGTAGCTTGAACAATACATTGCAGCCAACATTACAACCTGGTTACTAACCAGTTAAATACAAAAAGGATATTAAATAGGCCGAGGAATCAAATGATTGCTATTTCGAGTAAACCAACTACAGCATATTGTTGTACTTAAGTAATCAATATACGAAGTAAAACTACTAAAATAGACGATTCAATATTATTATTATTATTATTATTATTATTATTATTATTATTATTATTATTATTATTATTTTATAATTATAGAATACCTTTGATTGTACACTGTTTTAGACATTTGCTGGGCTATTCAGTGGACTTGGACAGGATTTGACCCAAAAAACGCGAAAGTAATTCGTTTGATCGCGTTGTACTGTAATATAGAGACGAAAATTATGAAAATTTTTTTTTTATTTCAGACTGGCAACAATTTTGTGGTATGATCATTGCTCCGATTATAATCAGCGCAATCACAGTGGTTGCTGATGGTTGCCACCAGCAGGCCACCAGTTGCCACAGAGCACCCACACAGTTATAGTTTCTGATTACCTGGTTAGTTGAGGTTGCTAGCATTGTATCTCAGAGCAATCACTGAGACATCCATTGTGCCGACAAAGAGGAAGATTTGGGTTACTTTTAGTGGACCGGCATTGACAGTAGTACAATTCACCGCGGCTTTAATAACTGATGTGTATATAAATGATCTGAATAACAGCAAGTGATGTGCATCAATAAAGAAATCTGACGTGAATAATCGTGTTTGTCTTGTGATTTTTGTAAAACACCACTTCTGTACCCAAGTGCAATGGCAGACGTACGCGATATTTTGGATTTGGAACGTCCACCCACCCCAGAAATCACCAAAGAAACTATATTGGGAAATGATAAACTAAAAAGGAAACCAATTGCCCCAAAAGTTTCAAAACGACCAGAAGGTATGCATCGTGAAGTATTTGCTTTGCTTTACACTGACAATAAAGATGCCCCTCCTGTATTTCCTACTGATACCGGGCAAGGATATAAGCAAATGAAAGCGAAATTAGGCATGCGTAAAGTTCGGCCATGGAAATGGATGCCTTTTACAAATCCAGCACGAACTGACGGAGCAGTATTTTACCATTGGCGTAGAGTAGCTGATGAAGGGAAAGAGTATCCCTTTGCAAAGTTTAATAAACAGGTTCCTGTGCCAACATACACAGACTCAGAATATGTTCAGTTGCATATTGATGGATGGAGTCGAGCCGAAACAGATCATCTGTTTGACTTGTGTCGGCGCTTTGATCTTAGATTTATTGTTGTTCATGACCGTTGGGATCGAACCCGCTTTCAGTCCCGCAGTGTGGAGGATCTGAAAGAACGTTACTATAATGCATGCTCCATTCTTGCACGTATGCGAGCCCCACCTGGTCAGGAGCCGAAGATGTACGTGTTTGATGCTGATCATGAGAGACGTCGCAAAGAACAACTGAGGCGTTTGTTTGAACGCACCCCTGAACAAGTAGAGGAAGAGCAGACTTTACTAAGTGAATTACGAAAGATTGAAGCTAGAAAGAAGGAACGTGAAAAGAAGCAACAAGATTTGCAAAAGCTCATAACTGCAGCAGACAGCCAGGCTGATCCTCGGCGTCCAGACAAGAAAGTTAACAAAAAGAAGCTTCCTCACCAGGTACGACCACGCAATGATTCAAGTAATTCTGTGGAAACAGCTGGTATAAAGTTTCCTGACTTTAAGAACAGTGGTGTTAGTGTAAGATCTCAACGTATGAAACTACCTGCAAGTGTTGGACAGAAGAAAATAAAAGCAATAGAGACTATGCTAACAGAACTAGGAGTAGAGCTAATGCCCATGCCCACAGAAGAAATTTGCCAACATTTTAATGAGTTGCGCAGTGACATGGTGCTCCTTTACGAGTTGAAACAGGCGTTGGCAACATGTGACTATGATCTTCAAACTTTGCGTCACCAGTATGAGGCCCTGAACCCAGGCAAGACTCTGGTTATGCCTGGTTCAATCTCTGGTGGAAATGTTGATGAAGGGCCCAGCAGCACCCAAGACACAGAACCAGTGCGCCAGCGTGTTGTTTCAGAAATTATTGATGTTGTAGGCTCTCCTGGTACACCTTCAGGGTCCTGAAGTATTTATATTGTTTCATCTTAAGTACTAAAATTTAATGCTAAAATGTCAGATTTCCATGTTGCTTTATGTTGGACAATGTAGATTTTTATTAACTTGTGTAATATAATCAAAAACATTGATCAAGCATTAAATTTATTGTGGAGCAAGGTACTTGTAGAGTCTACACTTCGACTAATTTTGCATTGTGTTATCAGTGGAAATTACTATGATAAATTTTGCGGTAAGTGGAATCTTACATAATGCTAGTTCATAGTAGTTAATTTTCTCGTGGTCCAGTATATGTATTTGACTGCATGTTACGTAAAATTTTTTTTTGTGATTGATTATTGTAAAAATTAGAATATTAAACTATAAGTTGTGAAAAATATTATGATTATTGTGTCCCTTATTTTAATTAATCCTTTTTGTTTTGATGTCTACAAATAGCAAATCTACAAATAGTGTAACACCTGTGTTGTACTTGTTAAAGCTGTGTATTATTGTTCATGAGAGGTTGCATCTTCTTCCTCTAGCATTATGTTCCTGTGAACGGTAAACATCTTTATACTCGTCTTTGCATGGTTCATTCTGGAAACTGCTGCATATATGTTAAACAATCCGAACAGAGCATGCTGATGCTGTGCTGATTTGGGTTATGATCCTGAGTAACAAGACAAAATGCAAATACTTGTTTTCTTTGTAAATTAGTTCATTCCAGATCCATCGTAAATCTCTCTCCACCCAAGCACACTTAGTCAATGTGAGGTGACTTGGATAGGTAATGCATGTAATGGTGTTGAGGATTGACAGATATATGATGCACAAGAATCAGATTGCTGGTGTGAAATTAGGAAGGTCACTGAGAGTGCATAGTTTCAAGTTACACTATTCATGTGTAATTTTAGGGCTAAAACATCACTAATTTTGACACATTGGCAATAAGACCAATAAATTAAATTGATAAAATAAATCTATTAATTAGAAACATTTAAACAAACCACAAAACCAAGTATTGGTTCAATTTAAAAAACAAATAAGTATGTAAAAGGTGGGCAGCAGTATTGACAACTGTCAAGATTGAAATGTATATTTAAATAATAAAACCAATAGTAATGATATATTAGCACTAAAATTGCACTCTAATACTGAAAAACAGTAAGAAACATTTCAACAAAAATTGAATTTTTAAGAAAAAAATCATGTTTGACAGATGCAAGCTGTAAAAAAAAAGAACATTCCAATTTTGTGATCCTAAGAGATTAATCCTAATCATTCGTCAAATCAAGATTGTTGAGAATCATGGCCATGAAACATGCTATATCTGAAAGAGATGAAAACCTATGTTAACCTCCTTTTAAACTTCAACTTGAGTGGGTCACAAGTTAACATCAATATTTCTTGAAAAATCCTTTTTAAAAGTTATTTTTTTAATTAAATTTTCATTGTAGGGGGTGTTGAAAAAAGTATTTTTGGATCCCCTTGAACAATATCATTACTTAGTCGATATTCTGAAGATAATGTTAACATTTTCCGGATGTCTGACATGATTATTACTTTTACTCAAACATCTGGATAAAGTGCGAATTACCCATATTTTGGACTTAAACTGTAATAGATTTTAGCTTTTTACTAAATCAAATTGTGATATTAGACCTTCATTTTGCATTGAAGTGGTCTTTTAATATTATTTGCAGGTGGTAGGGAGGGATCTCTGTAGTTGCCCCAGTGCATTTTCTCTTATTTCATATGAGACCTGTAAGAAAAAATGGAAGCAGTAAGACACATCAGAGTTAATAATATGATCAACAAATTAGGATAATATTCAATTCACTTGGTATTTGGTTCCAAATTCAATGTTCAACAAATTTGTGAAAAATACTTTAATGAATTGTGATCCTTACATTTACATATATGAATAAACATTTTAAAAAATTAATTACAAAAATCGTAATCTAACACCCGTGTTAATTCATGTAGGCTACTAATTGTGCATAACCAATGATTAGGTTACTACAGATCTTGATATATCTTGTAACACTGATACATTTTCAATTCTTTTTATCTGGTTCTTATGTTGTTAATTTACATTCAATTCCGTTTCTAAATACATATATACACGTACATTCAAATTATTTCATCCATAGATACCAGTTGCTGCAGACTAACACTTCGTGCATTTGTGGTTGGGGGAAAAAAAAAAAGAAAAAAAAATTCAGAGAAGGAACATATTTAGCATTGCAATTTACTTCCACTTTTGGCAGCTGCTCAGTTTTCAGCTTTCAGTTTTTCAGCGATTTGTGGAATGCACTTTTTAATTTTTGTGGGTTCTGGGCTGTATCCCCACATAATCATCTGTGTGTGCTCTTTACTGGGGAGGCCTCGCAGAGGCTGATCAGTTTCGAAGAGAGGGATGTACTCCTTGCGAATGCGTCCGTTGATGTCTTTGAGATGCCTGTTACGCTGGATGTCCCACGTGATTGTCTCTTCATCCTCCCCTTCTTCGGATCCTGGCACTTTGGTGGTCCGCAAGGCACGGGAGTCTCCTTTGAGATCCCGAAACACCTGTGAGGAATTGTGATGTTAATGGTAGTTGAACAGAGATAACGCAATGCATTTGAAAACTCTTAGAATAAATGAACTTTACTTTTTTGAGAACTAATCAGGCGATAAAAACTTGACTTATTTCAATCAATCTTTACAGGCTGCTAAAAGTAATTTTGTTAAAATTGTCAAATTAATAAATGGTTCAAAACCATGCTAAATTGGTTGAATTGTGGCTTTACTGTATTTTCTTTTCACATGGATTGGTTATGTTTATTGAGGCAACAAATTTCATAAAACAAGGCATTTTAGAACTTGGAAACAAATTAACTTCATGCAGGGCAATGACACTTGCAAGAGTTAGTGATGAAGCCATTTACAATGAGTTAACTGTAAATGAAAGCATTGACAAAATGAATGCATGGACATAACCTGCAGCATGTAGCAAGCAGTGGCCAAGCAGTAGTTGTCAAAGTGGCCGCTTATTATAGTAAAATTGTAATTTCTATATTATAATATATGTACATGTATGTAATCCTACTGCATTATTTTTTTTCTATATTTGATCATTTCTTATGAACTGAAACTTGATATATGGAAGTCCAAGATGTCTTGCTAACATATAAGCAGCACATATCCATGGTAACCCAAGTTCATAGTTTTATTTTACGTGAAGAACAATCATAGTGTAATGAATTGAGTCAACATTGGAAATCAAACAGATGTATGTGGTCAGAAAAGTAGTTGGTCATGCTTAATCACAGGTTTAAGAGCTACTTTTCTGAAGCAATATTTTCAAATTCTTTTTGCTACACTTATTGCTGAATTAAGTATATATGCCTCTTGGGTGTAGAAATAGTTATCTAGAAATCTATTGAAAATAATTACTTTAATTATTAAGGTTGAGGGAATTGTGGCTAATAAAGATACATACCTGCAAAAAGTTCTCACTTGGTTTATCTGACTTAATGCCGTATCGCTCTGCTAATGCTTCATAACCCTCCATTGACTCCAGAGGCAGGTAATTGAAATTTTCACGAGATCGATTGTGTGCTTTATAATCATTCACCCAATCATCAAAAACCTGTTGGTAATCCACTTCAAGGTAAGTCTAGAGACTATTAATTATTTTAAAGTAATAGATCTATTATGAAACTTAAGAATATATTGTCCATAGGTCGAGGATAAAAACACAAGCTTACCTTGATTGCTTCAGTGAGGTTGGCAACTTTCTCTGTGTCCTTGGTGTGAGAGAGAATAGTTTTGGCACGTCTCATCAGAGATGTTACAACCTAGAAAACAGGACAAAATTATGAAGTATATACTAATTTAAAAATTACTTGACAAATGTGTGTATCCCTTTATACCTAGGATAATTTCTAAACCTTAAGAAAATTTAGCATTTCACAAATTTGCAATATTGAAGTTTTGTAAATATAGATTATTTAGTAATTGTCGTTGTTCTTAACATAATTAACATTGTTTCATTAGGCTACTCAATTTTTTTAATAGTAACACACTTCCATAATTAAATTGTTAACTATTTGAAAAGTTCTTCTTATCATCCCTATCCGTGTTTAAATTTCAGTTATCCCAGATTTGATAATCATATCATCTTTTAACTAGCACTTGCTTACATATTTTTTGTTCAGAGAAAAATATTTATCTTTTAATATATTTTATTTAAATTATTTTAAAATAATGTCAAATTCATGAATGCATTCTCAATAGCACCTAGAAGTTTGTGAAATGTCTCATTTTATTCATTATTGACATCATTCACAATATCTCAGGAAAAATTAAAAATTTTTGGAACATTTCACTTTTATGCTTGACAAATATTGTCAGATGACAATTGCACTGTGAAATTCAATTATGTTTTTCAATCTAAGAGTCTCTAGCATGGAACACAAATGTATTACTCTTTAGCATGACCAATGATATTAATTGCTTGTTGTATTTCCATGTTGTGTCTGATGTAACTTTCCTAAGCAAAAATCAATCTGTATAGTACAAGAGGCTCCAAGGAAGATAACAGATGTTTGGCCAAGACCTGTAGTGAGCTGAAGCACATAGGAAATTTAAAAAATAACATCTTGTTCTGTTTTTTAATTATTTTAAATGTGTTGCCCAATAGAAGAGCAGGTTTTTCTGCTGTGGGCCAATAGATTTCAATTATTCTAAATCTTTTAAATTTTGTGATTGAATCTATTATATATGTTAACAATACTAGGTACAAATAATTTATTATTATTATTATTATTATTATTATTATTATTTTGTTTCTTTTTAGTGAGATACATTGTCACGGGCACTGACAGCTGTGGAAGCTGGTGATGATACTTAAGGATTGCTGTAACATGTGCCCCAAATCTGCTTTACATTCACTTTTAGGATATTTGACAAAATCATTTTGATTATCTTTAAAGCTAAAATGCTTTTGTTTCCTTTTAACAGACATACATCGTTTCTATGTTGAAAACATACTGCCATCATGGCAGGTGTCGACACTTGGGTTAGCAGTCTCATACTGCACTGTACCCTTCATACATATTAAAAAGGCATTACAGATTTTGTTGCATAAGAGTGGAAAATATTGCTACAATTCTACATGCCCTCCTTTCGAGAATTTCCATCAACGCATGCCCAGGGATTTACAGCCAAAATTAATAATTTATTCAGCAAAACAAATAAGAACCAAATACTAAACTGGGAGAAGTGGCTCAGCACATCAACTGATGTCACTGCAGTGTCTCTGACCGGGAGGTCCTAGTTTCGAGCCCCGACAATGGCAAGATTTTCGACACTGGCTTGTCAGCTAGCCTTGTCCTACCCTTCCTTGTCGTATCCTAACCCTTTACATTATATATATATATATATAACTATATATATATATATATAGATATATATATATATAATATTATATATATATAATATTATATATAATATAATATAGCGGGGAAGATCACCGCACCTCCCGAGAAAAACATGCTCTACAACTTTTCGGACTAATAACCATCGTTAGTTACGCGCTCGACCAACCGAGCGTAAATACGAAATGGTCGTGGAAGGGTACCTGGTATTGATAGGCGGAGTCTCGCTCGCGAAGCTGCTCGAGGGTGAGGCGCGCGCGGCCGGCGTCGCGGAAGCCCGCCGTGGGCACCGTGCCCACTGCGCCCTTCTCCTCCTCCGCGTGCCCGTTGTCTCCGTTGGCGGTGCCGTTGCCGTTCTTCACCGGCGACTCGTAGGGCGCCGCCGACACCTCGCTGCGCTTCTCAGATTTCACCTTCGGCATCTTGCGCTGTTGCGATCTCTCTCTTCCTCTCTCGTTATCACTCGCGCCTCTGAAACACAAGCAAATTCGACATTCAAGCAAGTTGTTTTAGATTTCAGCTTTAAGAACTTTTAATTAAAAAAAACACAATAATTGATATTTTTTACGATTTACTCATTCTTGAAACGTACGAACGTGAATTGACGACTTATTGCTCCTAGGTACGGGACTCTGTACTTCCGGTGTGAGGTCACCTCGTAAGGTGGGGATCCCTTCGGTAGGTGGGGGAACCCTCCGAAGACGTGGATCCCCCCCCCTCCCTCCGTAGTGGGTCGGGTTCCCTCGAGGTCCGGTGGAGGTCCTCCCGCGAGGTGGACTCTTCGGTAGACGAGGAACCCCTCGCTTTGTGAAGGTCCCCTCGATAGGTGAAGGACCCCTCGGTAGGTACACATGAATTTCAGTACAACCTACTTTAATGTTGGCGGCCTTTGATTCATTTTATAGTCAATGACTATAAATACATTTACGGTAAATAGCATTATAATTGAAAATTGTATAAAATATCTGACTACTATATCTCAACTAATAAAATTAAGTTAACATTAATTTTAATAAGATTAAGTTAAGATTTTATCTAGTTCTAATTTCCTTTTCAATTTTTTAATAATGTTTTTCCATCAGACCTATCATCGGCCCCTTGACTTGCAGGGCCCCGAGCGTTTGCCCGGTGTGCCCATGCCTAGCGCCTAGCATTGTTATTAATTCTGTCTCAAATTTTACATGCAATGCGAGTTGCTTATTGTTGTTATAACGTATTGTTTAATTTCCAGTAGCGTAAGAACACGAGATCCCACCCTCATGCATTAGCAACATTCGTCTGCCAAAATTTGTTCGAATGTACCGGTGTGTGAATGTTAAACTCGTATACACATGGAACTAATAGTATTCATACCGTTCACAGTATGTTTTTCAAATATAAAACATGTCAATGCGATTACAATTAGACTATAAAACGCTAGTAAATTACTTTTATTTAAGTAATACGAGAGCTTCATTATTTCGAGGAAGTTTGTTATCAGTGGCAGCTCTCTTTACCGAAATCGGATTAATCAGAGGCCTCCTACATTTCCCGTTTCTCACGCTTGTCATATCGTAATATGTCAACCAGTGCTGTTTGCCGTTTTGTTTTTTAGACACGAAATTCATATCGTTTGGAAATGACTCGTACCTTGTTATGTAGTGCATTTTAGAACAATACGTTAATTAATTTGAAAGCTTGTTGAACGAAGAAGTGAATGCTGAAAGAGACGACCCCTCAACATAAAAAATATTTCTCACGTAGGTCCGGTGTCCGTGAATCTGTTTATGGGTGTCGTACATTTTATGCAAATGTCTCAGAACTGTCTATAAGTTTATTGTTTTGAAACAACATTCCTCGTCATTAAAACGAAATAGTGTCTTATAATGATTGTTTTGCATCGTATGGTTGGTCACGTTCATTTAAATTTAATAATCACGTAATGCCATTCTTGACAGCTCTAAAACATATATTCCATTATTTGATCAGGATACCTTTAGTGCGCACTTATTTTGAATTATATTGCATCGTAATACTTAGAAACAGGTCATCTTGTGTTTGTATCCAACACATGGAACAATAATGCCGACTAATATATTCTTTATGCTTGTTGTTAGAACTAGATTGAAAAGTGTGATTGCTTGGCGTGATAAGAGTTTTATTGACTACGATTCATTAAACAAAGTTGGAAATGACTACCTGCTAAGAGAAAAGTGCAACAATTTTATAACAGTGCATTTAATAAGCAGTCGTGGATCATACAATGCATGTGGGAATTTTTAATTACCAAAAGGAATTCTATTATACTCTAATTGCTATATTAGTATACATTTTTAAAATAATCACCATTTTCAATATGGAAATATGTAATTTTTTGTTACAAAAGCGGTAATATTTAATCTTTAAATTATTCCTCTCATTGCGCACTTGTTCACTCTATGTTAGTCCGTGTCAAGCTGTCCAGCGGCCGTGGCTCAGGTGAACATATATCCTCAGAATTAGAACGCTCATGAACGCCTTTGCTCTGAATCAAGAGGCAGACTGATAGGGCGGTTGTAACGTGAGCACTGTGATACATGAGCGTTGCGTTGACGCGCGTGGAATAACGCGCGTCATGGATTAACATTGGCTCTTGTAAGAAACGGCACACGGGCGCTCTTGGTCGTTCCCCAGACGAAGGTGTTAATCTACGACACGCGTCAACGCAACGCTCAAGTGACACTGGCCTTCGAGCAATGCAGCGAGTGCGGCTCCGCAGCGCGTGGCAATGAGTGCACCTGGGACGCGCGGCGGCTCGTGGTCTTCCTCAGAACAGCCCTACCCTCTCAGAGCAGGCCAGCCCTGAACGAGACCGCCACAAGATGGTCGAAAAGTCGGCATTACAGCCTTCGTCGCGGCGTCTCCCGGACAGCCAGGAGCAGTTTGTAAGCAGTGTTTTGTTTGCTTCTGTATTAAATTCAACCCTGTGAGCAAGCACCTAATCCGAAACCGTCACTTCATGCGTCCGAAATTCAACCGATTACTCCTCCTAAACCAATTACATTACTCTGTAAATTATTCTTGCAGAGGCGTGAGACGTGAGGCCAGGTGGCCTCGATGCCGATGACTACGACCCAGCCCCTCCCCCCCCCTTGGTAGAAAGACCCCTCGACAGGTGGGGCCTGTTGGGGAAGCACCGCCGCTCCCTCTTTCTACACGCCCCCTTCACTCCCGCGGTTGACAGCAAAATAACCAGAAATATTTGTCTTGAGGAAAATACTTGCGAATAATGTAGATGTTTCAACAGACAATCACAATGAAATCTTTGTTTAAACTTTTTTTCATAAAAGCGATTTCCCCCTCCCCCTAAATTGAACGATTTATGGCGGTGGTTTGACGACATTGTTATAGCACTTAACTAGCTTGTAGACTCGGAGTCAGCAGAAAGGAGTGAAAAATTCGTTTCAATTTGCTTACTTGCACAGCGCGATCACGTAAAGAATTTGCCGATTGCAAAGGTCGGAGGAAATACTCCTCGCTTATTTGTGCGGCGCGTCATTTGCGAAGCTTACTTGTGTGGCGCGTGCTGTGCCTACAGTGGTTGTTTCGTTTAGCGGCTGCGGCTTCCACCACCACTACATCGCCAACAACCAAAACAACAGCAACAATAACAAGGCCTGTCAAAGCAACTTAGGCAGCTGCCTGGAGTCCCCAACCAGGAGGGAGTCCCCGACCATTGGACGGAACGATTCACACTGAGAACACAGCACATGGAAAGTATTGTCTTTTTTTAATAAATCGAAAATGGTGATTACATATATTTTTTTTGAAAATGGTGAATTTTTGACAATTCAAATTACGTCAACACTTGTTCATGTTCTTTGTTGTTGTTGTTTTCGCAACGACCTTTCTCATTTTTTAAATTCATTTCTGTCTCGATATGTATTTTATTTTTAAAATGTAATGAGTCAAAAGGTGTGGTTGCTAGATGCCTGTCTATATCTAAGTCTATTTGTATATTGTTCAATGTCCTTCGAATACAAATAAAATTAAAGTTTGCTTTGCGCTAAATTCCCAAAAAGGAGGCCCGTCTGTAATTAGTGATTTGGGGTTCCGAAAGTGTCTCGGTCTGTCATTATAGTTAGAATAAAATTAAAATTGAAGTTTATTTCGTGCTCAATTCATTTTTGGAGAATTTATCCGAAAACAAACTTCAACTTTGCAGATTCCGTTTTGGGGCACGTAGCACGCTGTCTCTGGTTAGTGCGTGGGTGAACATAATCCTCGTTACCTGTGGCTGGTGTGGCGTTGGGCGTGTAGCAAACGGAGGCTCTGCTCACGGCGACGCTACTACCTCTGCTGCGCACGCACTGCGGTTTGCGCGGCTGCGCGCGGCGCTTCGCACTTGGCGCGGCGCGGGCGGCAAGGACGCAGGGAGGGGAGGCGGCGCAGAAGAGGGGATGGCGCGCGCGCGCCGCGAGGGCAGGCGAGGGCGCAGCGAAAAGGGGCGCTGACGTCACCTGCTATGGTAACACTTGACGTCACCCTCTCTAGGACGTCGCCGCGCGTTCACTCTCTCTTTCTCATTCTTTTGCTTCTCTCCTTGCTGCCTCCATTCTCCCTCCCCCTCCCATTCTCTCTCTCTCTCTCTCTCTCTCTCTCTCTCTCTCTCTCTCTCTCTCTCTCTCTTTCTCTCTCTCCATTCCTTCCGTTCCGTTCTCCCTAAGAACATGTTTGTTTTGAAGTGCTATTTCAGTTGTGAAATGATGTAATTGCTACTTTCCGCGTGGATTGATGTTGACTTTGTGGACAATGTTATAAGTTCGAATGTAATTCAATTTGTAAACATCCCTTTTTAGGTTCTCTAAGTCGTGAAAGTAATATTTTCAAAATTGATTTTAAATGTATTTTACCAAAATGTCAATATAAATAAATCGTGTTACTTATCATTCATTGAAAGAGAATATGTCAGTGTCACACAAGAGAGACTGACAAGGCGCTGCGAAGAGACCTCTTTAATAACGAGACATTCAGTTTAGAACACTACAAAAATAATGAGCCATTCAGGAATTGATACCTTTTTTTCGACGTGTTTGAGTACATGTGTGTTCACATGCGTGTGCTTACACCAACGAACTAGAATATACTACAGCATATTCTAGCTCGTTGGCTTATACATAAGAAATTCATTAGAGCGAAATGTATTATTACACTATTCATTATAATGGCATATCGCAAGTAACAATAATATTATCTGTAACAACTTCGGAAAAAATATTTGACTTAAAATAATTACTGTTATATTTTTTTTCGGATACCAAGTTCACGCTCAGGACGGCAATAGTACTACACGAGTACGCTCCAATAAATTGCAATTTATAAGTTCTTAAATGTACCTTGTGTTATCTACCTTTGGGTTTTCCTTCGTGCTCCTCTTGCCTACATCTGAGTTGTTTCTCAAGACTGGGAACAAGAGTAGTTCCACAAACGTTGAAACCAAGCGTGACAAATAAATATTTTTTTTTTCTTTTTGACCATATACTCAGTGAAATCGGGACAGACATAAAATACTACTTCACGAACATTCAATACAATTGATCAAGAATTTCATTTTAAAAATATTTTTTTTATTCTTAAGGTTACAGACACGTCTGGTCAATAAAATACAGCTACAGTACCACTTTACCTCCTAGGGATGATAAAACATTTTTAATTTTCTTTCCTGAGAGCTCCAAATGGTGACGCACGCGCAAAATTATACTTAGTTAAAAATTATTAAAATAATATATTACACACAACGATGAAGATACTTTACTCGACAAAGATACTTCGCTCGCTCTTATCGTTGCTTGTGAGGTAATAATACCTTCCTCTCGTAGACGAAGTTTCTCTTTTTCATCTCGAATAATAAATTGCTATTATGAACATGCGCAGGAGGTATCTCCGCGTTGAAGGTGGTGGGGCGGGAAGCGTGACCTCCGCGGTGGGCAGATGGCGCTGGCAGCGGAAGCGGCTAGGCGCCGGCCAATGCCATGCATCGGGGTCAGCCGGAAGGCGCTCGTGGTGCCCTCGCAGGTGCGTTTACTAATAAGAGGAAGGAGAGTAGATTCGGCAAAAGCATGTGCTCCGCTTCGATAGCACACACGTCGTTTTAATCTTGTCATGGGATAAGATACTATCCATTTATATCCAACGGTTCGTTAATTAATTCCCATTACTAATCGAAGAACAAACGCTTGTTTTCAACTGTATTCAATATTCAACATGTATTTATGTGGGTTAGGGTACGGGTACCAGAATTTAAGAAAGTGTTCACAGAATACAGTTCTCCCCATAGTGCGAAACATAGTTTTTTACTGTTTTTGACGTAAAAACAAATAAATAAACAAACAAATAAAACAAAGCTTCGTAATGGTTCCCTGTCCGTCCAACAATGAGAAGAATTCAAAAGAATTTCCCATTGACAGCTCATCAAACGAAGCGCGGAAAATTCAAAACTGCAATTTCAAAAATTATATATTTCGTTAAACTTCTCTTATTTTTATTCAATTGCGTATGACACATTTTTAAACTGATTTTTTAGAACAAATTTCACGTACCAAAAGCATCTCTATCAGCAATAATGTTTTTTGCAATGTTCATATTTTTGCACATTTCAAAAAGACAGAGTGCCGCGAGAATGAGTCAAGCATAATTTTACTAACCATACTTTGCTATATTAAAAAAAGTGTTTATTTTGGAAAAAAAGTTTAAAATAGTTTTAAAATCGTTTTATGTTTCACACAAAATTACGCAACAAATACTCATATTTTCGAAAAAATAAAAATGACATTATTTGAAGATCTGTTTTTGATGAATATATTTCATTAGGAGAAAAACAACTTCATAAGTCGGAAGACGCCGAGAACATTTTGAACTTTTCCATATTCGAAAAATCAGGGTTTTCAACGAAAATGAGACATGCAGTTTTCTCTTAATCGTCCTTCACACTATACATCAAAAAAATTTAGTCAAAAAAATTGAAGCCATTTTTTAAAAAATTTAAAAATGTCCCTGGGACTTTATGTAAAGTACCTCCCTCCAAAAGAAATTAAAATATAATGTCCAAATTCAAGAGGCCGCGACATCAGTCAGATAGATTGGGGAATATCAATGTTGGAGAAAATCGGATGAATACTCGTAGTTTATCCGCTAGTATTGTTCACAGAGGACGACATTTTGCCGTGTTGTAAAATTTTGGTAATATTTAGGAAAATAAATTAGAAAATTAACTAGTACGAGGATGTCTGGGTCATTCTCTGACACCACTAGTTTGTTTGTATTTGCGATATGTGCGGACGTTCGCAGATTGTGCAGGGAGGACTGTTGGATCCGCAAATGTGATAGTCTTCTCTCCTATTTCAAAAGCAGTAACTGCTGTAAAAATCAAAAGAATGTTGTAGGTGAAGACAAAATGACGATTTGCTTGGCATAATATTTCATAATTATGAAGAACATTGTTGAACTATTTATTAAGCGTAATTCACCCTATTCCATCTTCACCAGATCAACGGGCATAAAATGAGAAGCAATTTGGTCCCACTTCTAATTACATCATTACGCAAGTGAGCTGGTTATGGCAGTAATTACGCAGTAGAGAAAGAGAAGGAAAAGTTGTTGGGGGTGGTTCGGAAAGAAGCACGTTCGAACTACTGCCTTAGAATCTGCTTAAAGTTGGTTATGAGCAAGCGATAGACGTGCTTCAAATATCGGTATAAATGTAGAAATTCTTAGAATGCCCCAAGAGGACTGTAATGTCTTTTGAATGCTCCATGAAAGATGAAATGGAAATGTTTCCATGTTTTCCACTTAAAACAATGAATGAAAACTAATGGAATTAGTACCTTCGTTTACACGCACGCACACACACGCGCGCACACGCGCGCACGCGCACACACAGTTCTCTGGTTCCAGTTGTCTGACAAAGCCTCTCCAAATTTACTCAATTTGCCTCATTTTTCAGAATCAAAGAAAGAAGGTATGTTAAACTATTTCCAATATGTGTGGAAAGGTACGTGATCAAAAGATTGCTCCACTTATTCCTATTTTGTCGGCGTACAGGCGAATTGGAAAGTACGATCACGGACCACTCATTAATTTCAAAACAGTGGTTCCTATCTTTTGTTCCGCGTTTGTATTAGGTCATGGGCAGACGCTGCTTTTAACCGCGACCATTCTTTTCGGGCAGTTTTTTGCCCCAAACGCACCCGAGACCTTTTAAGGTTCGATGGGCGTGTCACCATACCGGCTTGAAGCCCATTCTCTCTGGCTGGGCCTTCCAAACTCAAAGAGGTTATGAAATCTCACATTTAAAATAGTCAATAGTGAAAAGCAGTCAAAATGTAGCACCCTGTTGAATAAATGAACACCCATGAATAAATTAGCAAACAATTAATCCAGGAGACGGCTATGATATTGGTCGCGTGAACATAATTTACATAGAATCCCAGCAAATATAGGCCCCACTCATAACTTCTAAACAGTTTCAGGATATCGACTTGTGGATTTCACTCAACAATGCAGAATCATGTGGCAAGTGATACGGTTGTTTGAAATATTCTTAGTTTTCGACAAAGTTAACCATATTTGATTTTTTAAATGAAACCATATATTTTTCACACTAGCAATAGATAGATCATAAACTAAGGATGCAGTGATGTAACGTATGTTAATATTTTGATAGTATTTTGTGCATAATATATACTTTCTGACCTGAGATTTTAAATTAAACATGCAATTTTTCCTGTAGCTGCTGTCGCAACTGTCGCTTTTGGCGAACGCGACTTTCGCGGCCTCTCCCCTCTCGCCGTAAAAGTGCTGCGCAGCGAAGGCCACCTTCCCCAAAGTAGACAGGTGAAAGGGTTGCTACAGGAAATTTGTGTATTTGTTTTAAAATCACATGAAAAGTATAATTTTATACTCAAAATACTAATAAAACATTAACGTAGTATGTTACACCATTGCATTCGTTTATTTCCGATCTATCTATTGCCAGTGAGATAAATAAATTGTTCCACTTAAAAAATAAAGATGATTAAATTTCTCGGAAAACAAAGATATTGTGAACAATAATTCTACGGCACATTACTTGCCTCATAATTCCTCACTCCCATCCAACATTTCAATACCGTGAACCGTTTAGAAACCATGGGGTGGCTCAAAGTTGGCGGGACATGGTTGTATTTTTGGTGTACCTGAGATGCATGATGGGTGATGATGATGATAACGATATGATTTGGATGATGAAGCAGTGGTATAATAAGAGGCAAGAGCAACGTGAGAACGCGTGTTGCCCTCCATAAATTCCACATGGATCGATCTGTATTTGAACCCCGATCCTTTTCAGAGTTGTAAGTTAAGCGGTCTGACCACGTCCTCACGGGTCGCCCAAATAAGCGCAGCGGCAGCTGCAACTTGCCCGCCCTCGTAGCAATGGCGGATGGCGGAGGGATGGAGATTCGTGGGCGAGTGGTCGCGCGGTGTGGGTCGGGCAGTGATCTGGAGGCCCATCCCAAGCACTGTGTCCAAGGTCCCCTTGACGAGACCGCGGGTCGCGCACACCGCCGATGTCGCATTCACATTGAAAGGCCTCAGTCACTCATTACCACCCATTCGTTATCACTCATTCAAACTAGAAAATATTACACTCATGAGACTCGAAAGTGGTGGTTGGTTCACGAAGTGCCGTTTGTAATGAGAATGACACTTATGCTGTCAATTTAAGATGCATGAACGACCACATCCTTTTCAGATAACTTCCATTATAAACTTAACTTTTCACATTATATTTTATTTGTAAATGATCCTTGATCATAGTTACAGAGTAATGTTGGTTATGTATCACTGTAATTGTTCAAAATCGATGTTTAGTATATTCGTGTTGCTCCATTAGCGATCTTCTTTGGAATGTTCCCTAAAGCAAATAAAAGGTCGTGCGAAATTGAGAAAAAATAATTGTAAATAATTACAGATTATGAGTTTACGGCGACTAAATAATAAATATTCAGCTTGTACAGTGTTTGTGCCCTTGTAATATGTATTGTGAACTAAGTATTTTCCTTTAATTCTCAGAAACAAATGAGTAACTATATTATTAACCGTTAAGAAATAGATTTTTGGGATTAAAAACTTCAAAATTATTGTTTAATATTTGCATAACACTGAACTGTTAATATCGACTTAATGTAACCAAGCAAAGGAAATAAAAGACTCTCATAAAAGATGGAGTCCGTTGAAGATTTAAAAGTCCGCTGTCCGTGAAGAACGATTAAAACAAATGAGTTACAGCTAAAAAGGGTTGTGAATGCTGCTATCACAAAGTAAGAAATTTCTTATTTATGTGAATGTTTCTTACACGCAGGTGGAATGAGAAAAAGAATTAAACGACATACGGCCAATAACAAATGACAGACTCATTTAGTTTTCAGCTGTTTATTGGCCTCAAGGCGACTAAAACACAGTTGTGGCTGGAGACGTGGAGAGGGGGGTCCTTTCGCTTACGTTTCCTAGGAGCCTTGCAGGGGCCGCTGGAATTCGGGCGGCTTCTTGTCGCGGGGTCGCCCGTCGCCCATCCCTCAGGTGAGCGCGTGAGGTCGGGCGAAGTGGGCCACGGGAATCGATTGGCGCGGATGGGGCGGGGCGGGGAGGTTTTCGTTGGACCTCTGCGCGGTGTTTGGCGCTCACACCAAGGCCGCGTCGGCGCGGAGACGACCCAGCGAGTGTTTGACCTCTTCACGGAGCAAACAGTCGGAGAGGACGGACGCGCGAAAAAGAAGAGGATGGGAGAGCCATTCCCGTTTAAGGCACGAGGAGGAGCAACAGGGCGATTGTATTTTTTTTTAATGGCTGACGATACAGTGTTCAGAGTGAGGTTCTATAATCGCAGAGTCGAGTAATTACAACAGGCGTGTTAGCGGTTAACAGTCTTAAACGCACCGCCGCAGTAGAACAAAGAACTTTACGAGCGTCTTCTCGCGCGTCTTGAGTGTTGATCTAGCGTTGCTGGTGGACACTGGGGATTTGTTCTGGGGTGATTCAGACGACTGCTGCGCACAATCAACAGACCCAATTAGCAGAAAACGAAACGAAAACGAAAACAATAACAAATTAATATACACATAATTTCTCTATTTATTATGAAATATGATTATATTAGGTCCGTTCTTTTTAGACAATCATTGAAATAAAATTATTACATCTTAATCATTAATACTGTCCTTTATTATTTTGTTTTACAACGTTTCGGGAGCCTGGAATTACTCACATTTTCTGATCATCTAATATACAATATTAAATTAAATTAATTAAAATTTGGTTTAAAATTAATTAAATTAAAATGACTTTACGAAAAGTTCAAAAATTACCAAAACTATAATTAATTTATTTTAATAGGGTAGAATTTTGGATGATCTGAAGATGACCCTCACATCAAAACTTTGTCTAACCAGACAATTAAAAAAACATTAGCTACTGTTTGATTTGTAATAAAAAAATTAACTGTTTAAAACAAGGGTACTTAAATAAATACCAACTTCAACAACTGCTACTACAACCAAAAAGGCGCCACAACACAACTACATCCGCAGTAGAAGAGCACAGCGGCACGCCAGCTGCTTGTAATCTTGGCCTCTACCCCGGGCGGAACAAGGTTGCCGACCCGAGCATTAAAGATCGGCGGCGGCGGCGGAGCGATTTTGGGCGGGCGGCCGTGGCCCCGTTCCGCACTCGCCGCCGCCGCCGCCGCCCGCACCGCGCCGCAGAGAACGCCTCGCGCAGAGCGCTGCTTCTCGGCCTCTGCTTCCAAGGCCCGCTCGCACGCGTGATGAATGCGGACGCGTAATAATGTTCCCAGCGCTCTTGCACTACTTGCGTTGCAAAATTGCACTTTGCGGTTCGCGATGAGCAGAGTAAACAAAAAACGACACGAATCAACATGACTGCAGTTTCGCCTATTGAGAATGATACCACACTAAATTTTCATACATTCGTTCTAAAACGAACATAGGTAACTAGGGTTTGAGTACTGATAAGATTATCTGCAATAACTGGTAAAACGTGGGTTGCCTCCATTTGGGAGGACAGTCCTCCACTGACGTCAATTGTCCTCTCATTCTCCTTTGTATTTTAAATATCCTCCTTTTGGTAATTTTTTACATTTGCTTGATATTTATTTAATCACATGACTACCATCTGCTCCGCTATATCGTAGCATTTAATTTAGAATAGAAAACATGAAAATCATTTTTCGAACGTTTACACTGGCACATGCCACACGCATGCATGATAGTGTCTCAGTCTAGCAACTCAAATAAAAAAGAGAAGCTCAGACCATCTTTTTTGCAATTTGTGAAGGAATCTTTTCACTCGAATCTCAAATGGAGAGAAAAAAGAAATATATCTGATATTAGTCTACATTAAATATTTATAAAAAGAAATGTTGATGCTGTTTTCTTATCTTTTTTGCTTTTTGTTTATACAATGTCCTTCATTTGACACGGATATAGTTGGCAACCCTAGGCTCAACTGTACTGAAGATACATTTATTATGAAAACAATGTCAATACAATTTTGCAAACGGCTCCAAATGACAGAGAAACAACACATTCGTTCATTAAGCAGGTCCTATCTTCAGAATTAAAGAATAATTTGTAACTGCACTACCGAACTATTCCGGTAGATGTTGGTACATCGTAATGTTTACATCTTCGATATCAGGCATCTCCTTAATATCAGGCATCTGTACAAAGGCAAATAAACGAAAACAACTAAAGCACAGTCCCTACAACTCACGAAAGAAGACCCATCTTCATACATAGCTGCTAGAATCGCTTATGACCGAATGACTGCGTAAAGATATCTGCCAACTGGTTTCTCCTTCAATGTCCACGAAAATTCGACCGTCAAGATAGCAGTCTCGTACGAAGTAGTATCGTACTTCAATATTCTTTGAGCGTTCATGAAACTCAGAATTTTGGATAGGTTCATTGAGCTCGCGTTGTCGATACGTAATGTTGTTTTTCCTAGGTTTGTGCTCCAAGCTCTTCAAGAAGACGTTCCAACCTTACCAACTCTTCGTCACCTTCGCTGGCTGCAATGAACTCTGTTGACTACAAGAATACTGACGACAAGAATACTGTTGACTAGTAGTTGACTACTGAAACTTTGTAGTTGATTAGTTCAGGTCACAGCACATCCATTGTACATTGTCACAATACTACTTGTCGAATGACGAGTCCTGACGTCAGCGTCACTAAATAATTGTAGCCCTTTGTCATAATTATGGGTTTGATATAGCAAGCCGTAGCTACTCATACCTTTCGAATATCGAAGAATGCGCTTCACATTCGTCCAATCAGATTCTGTTGGTTGTTCTATTCTACGAGCATCTCGAGATATTGCAAAGGCAACGTCTTTGATCGAGTAGCTATGATGAGATACATTAAAGAGCCAGCAGCTTCACGGTATGGTACTTTTGCCGATACTGGATTCTGGGTCCAATAGTCACTGCGATCACAAGGGGAAGTCATAGGATTTTATTCTTGCGTAACGTTTAAGCACCATTTCAGCATAGTCCTTGTGTTTGACAAAGAATGCATCTGCACAATGCTCAGAATGCATTTCCAGAAAATTATTCAAGGGTCCTGTAGTAATTTTGAAATTCTGCTGTAATTGTTCATTATGAGAATCAATTTCATCTTCATCTGTTCCAGCTACCACTCCGTCATCCACGTAAATAGCAACAATACTTTTCTTATTCATACATGCACATATAAACAGACAACGATCTGCAGATGTAGTCGTCAGTCCTTGATTCTCCATGAAGCTGACGAAGCGATGGTTCCAAAAGCATAGGGCTTTTTTTAATTTTTTTTAAATCCACAAGATTCCTGTTAGCTATAGACGCAACTTATTGTTACCGGACCTTTGCCAAAATGTTTTGGAAAACTTATAAAATCCCGACTATTCAATTTTTCACCGAAACAAATGCACTACCAATACAGCAGTTCGGATTTTCGTCAAACCACTCCACAAGTCATCGAAACTATTAAGAGTAACAAGTACATTGCTGAAGCATTTCACAAACGAATGTATACAGCTGCAATTTTTCGACATCGCAATGCCTTTGCATAAAGTGTGGCATCTTGGGCTACTTTACAAGTGCAAACCCCCCTAGGAACCCCCCGATTATCTCCCAAATATCATTAAAAGCTTTCTATCAGAGAGGGATTTCAAAGTTTAGTATAAACAAACAATAAATCAAGAAGCACACATTCATCAAAGTTCGGCGGCCGGCAGGTAAACCCGGACTTGGTCACTTCTCCTTATTGTTCAACTATATGTAGCTGACTATCCACAAATGACTTACTCAGGAAATAGCACTTTATGCCAGATGACATACAGTATTATTTAATGCAAATTCAAACATTACCAACGCTTGCAGGATCTCCAGTCGACTTAAAATGAATTTGTCGAATGGACAATGAAATGTACAATTGTCATAAACACCTACAAATCACAGCCTAAAATATTCTCACTTAGACAAATACAATCAACCACGACAAATTAAAATTAATAATTACTGCAATTCCTTGGCTTGATTAATGAAACGCCCGTAAAAATATCTGGGTGTATTTACGGATCAAAAATTAAACATGGGAAAAACCACATTCAGAGAAAATAAGAAATAAAACATATTCAAAATTAACAAACTTTACCCCAATATTTAATCTAAAAAACTCTCTCTTATCCGGAGACATGCCCCCTTTTTAACTTAGAAAAACTGCCACATTTTTTAAAACGATAAAGTCCCTCATTAACAATACGCCTGTCAAGTTGGAAATATTAGCAAAACACACATCTAAAAGAAACTACAAATCATTCAAACAATATCTAAGAAAGCCGTTACAAGGCCTTGGTTTATTCCAAAAGCATCTTTCAGAGAAGCTAAACATTCCTTCCATTATGCGAATATATTAAGCGGAATGAGTAACGGATTTTTTCACCCTTCTTCCTCGTGTACAAGTGCACAAATATTTGATCTAGGCAAAATTGCTTCCATCCAACCGCATTATCTCTCGATAAGACTCCAAAGCTCTGCTTTAACCCACCTTTAAATTAGAATAATTTCCATCCCCTCCATTAATCAATTCCGCTGCTGGAAAAAGAATCAAATTCAATGCGATTTAATTTAAAAAAAATTAAATAAATTTCTTTTGAATTACTGCCTCTGCAGACTTTGTTTAAACGAGGTAGCCGTGTGGTCTCCTCAACTACTGTCAGCCGAAAGGCCAAAAATTATGTGTAATAATAAATTGTTAATTAAAACCCCTGAAAGCATATTAATGCCGAACAGGCAGCAAAATTAATTT